>KE463928.1:40558-74334 GCA_000387445.2 Pythium aphanidermatum DAOM BR444 | reverse complement strand
CAGACAACAAGAAGTTCTACTTCCAGTTCTTCGACACGCCGTACAAGGGAGACACGTACGAGAAATACTACGGCCTCGTTGGTGCCGACTCGTCGTCCAAGTTCAACGCTGGTGGCAACCCAGCGCCAGCCCCAGCTCCAACGTCGGCTCCCTCCCCAACGACTCCTGCGCCAACCACGTCGGCTCCAACCAAGACCCCGGCTCCTACTACCGCAGAGCCTTCGTCGACTCCTGCTCCATCGTCGGCTTCCCCAAGCCCCACGCCAAGCTCCTCCAACTCGACGTCCAGCGTTGACGGCTCGTCGTCTCACGCTACTGATCTCACGAGCGGCTCGAGCTCGTCGGCCACCGATGCCGGTTTGGCCGAGTCGACCAGCGGCAGCGTTGCTGGCTCGAACGGCTCCAAGGGAGACTCGACGGAGACTGAAACAGGTGCCGAGAACGAGTCGGGCGTGCTCGCTGGCGCATCGGTCTCGGTCAACGCCGGCGGTGTCACGGTTGCCGGTGCGGCTGGCACGACCTCGACTTCCACCACGGACTCGGACGGCGCCAACGCCACGGGCAACAGCGACAACACCTCGACGGCCAACACCCAGAGTGGCAACTCGAGCGGCACGGCCGGTGTTGCTATCGTCGCCTGTGTCGGTGTCGCTGCCATTGGTGCCGCTGCTGCTTTCGTGTACAAGACTCGCCAGAAGGCCAAGGAGCTCGAGGACTCGGAGGACAAGCGCTTCGACAGCTTTGCTGTCACTCCAAACGGTGGCTGCTCTCTGTAAGTAGTAGCAGTCCATGCGAGCGGAGAGGAAGCGACCTGAGGGCGTGGTTGAAGCGTCTCGTTTCCTGCACTCCCTCTTCACTCGCTGCCTGGATAGTTGTAAGGTCTTTGCGTCTCGACGAGGAGTCAGGTGCAAGTGTGTGTTGTGTGTGAGCGGAAGCCTGTCTTTGCATACTTGGGGGCGTGGACTCTGTAGGAAGTCTCGCAATTTTGATCGAAATACAACCGCTTTCAGCGGAGTCTAGCCATGTGAAAGTCTACACCTCCCACCCCTCCACGCATGCATTGAGTCTTCTTGTAGGCCTAGTCACAGTATCCGAAGTAGCCTTACAACTCCTTCATGCATTGTTCATACTAATACGAAGTGCCTGTCTGCTCGCACTGCTCAAGTCCTTGCCTACGCCGTTGCCTGTGTTGGTGCCGGAGTCACTACAGGGGCGGCAGTCGCCGGTGGAGACACTGGGGAGGCTGCTAGAACCTGCTCGGCTTCGTGCAGAATGTCCTGGGCACCCCCTGAATGCGTCAAGTCAGTCGACTTCTTCTTAACAGCAAGGGCGCTGATCGTTTTGGCGGCCATGATGCCTGCACGGAAACGACGGCGAGCATTGTATCGCTTCATCTCAGCCGTGAAGTGCGGCAGGACCTGATCACTCACGTTATGGATTTCCTGTGGATGCCCCACGAGTCAGTCTGCTTAATGCATCTAGCCCACCATCAAGATTTCGAGATCACTTACCGAGATCCACGCATGATCAAGCACGTTCTGTGCCGTGAACCGCTTCTTCGGGTCGACGACCAGTAGACGAGAGATGAGATCTTTTGCCGACGCTGAGACGCAGTCCCAGTATGGCGACGGGAAGTCGAAGATGCCGGATTTGATAGATGCGAACAACGCGGCGTTGTTCTCATCGTAAAAGGGTGGAAACCCGCACAAGAGGATGTATGCGATGACACCGAGACTCCACAGGTCGACCTCTGCGCCGTACGGCTTGCCTTCAAGAATCTCTGGTGCAACGTATCCGGGCGTACCACAGGCCGTCTGCATGAGCGAGTCGCCCTTGACCAACTTGGCGAGACCAAAGTCTGCGATCTTGATCTCGGCGTCCTCTTCTGTTGACTGGTAGAGCAGATTTTCGGGCTTCAGATCTCGGTGGGCGATACCTTTCTCGTGACAATACAGCAATGCTGCTGCTAGCTTCTTGACGACCGTGCTCGCTTCTTTCTCAGAGTATTTTTCCTTTTCTACGATTCGGTCGAAGAGTTCACCGCCGCTCATCTCTTCCATGACCATGTAGAATGTTTTCTGACAATCGAAAACCTCCTTAAGCTGCACAATATTTGGATGCTTGACGAGCTGAAGCACTTCGACTTCGACGCGCAATGCCTCTTCATCTTCTGCCGTCAAACTCGCTTTGTCGATGCATTTCACGGCCCATCGCGATCCATCCGCCTTGCTCACCGCACTCTTGACCGTCGCAAAGCTGCCACTACGAGATGCCCGGTGATGATCAGCATGGACCAGGACAGATACACGCATTACGGACAACTACGTACGTGCCCAATGTCTTGCCGAGCTTGTAGTACTTACTACACTCGTCCTTCTTGTAGAAGTCTGTGACCTTCTTGATGATATTGGACATCCTCACAGGCCCGCTTCGACACCACAACCGAATAGAGTTTGAGCTCAAGTGAACTAAAGACGAGGGAGCTGAACAGTCATGCCTCTGGAGTGGCCAAGACATGAAACCCCAGAGGAAAATAGCCTCGTTCCCCAGACTCGTTCATCACCCTATTTCCGGCGCAGTGAGCGCTTCGATGCTCTATGTGAACGGAGTCTTTGTGCCCATGCGGATCTGAAACTCTAGATTTGCTATTACTCGTACGAAAATATGCTGATTTAGTCTAGTACGGTCTCGACGACTTGCGGGCCTTCTTCAGGCCAGCGACGTCGTGTGCTCGGCGTGACTCAATCGAAGGCGCAGGAGCTGCGACTGGCGTGCTCGTCTGAGGTGTTGGCTTGGACCAACGGCACAGACGCGCATCTTCGCCGCCTGTGAAAAGGGTAAGATGGTCAGGGTCGTAGTACGCTGTACGGACGCACGCTTTGTGGCCGCCCTTGAATGTCGCCTCGTGGTGCAGCTGTGCATTGCCTCCACCAATATTCAGTACGTTGATGGTACCATTATGGTCACCCGCAAGAAGGAACAGCTCTGTCGACTGCTTGTCGTACACACAGTCGATCAAATAGTCTGTTGGAACGCCGTTGGCAGCACAATCATCACGAAGAGTCTCGTAATGGTGGATGCGCTCGGCCGTCCACAGGTTCCAGAGGTCGAGCGTCTCGGTGCCGGTGAGGCAGTAAATGTGCTCGGCATTTGGTCCAAAGAAGCCGATTTTCGACACCGCACTTTCGACGTTCAGAATCGACTCAAGAGCATCATCCTCGTTCGGCACACGGCAGTCGAAGAAGCACACGACGCCATCCTCGGACGCTGTTACAACGTAGGACGGATTCGTCGGGTGGAAACGCACACGCGTAATGGCATCGATGTGGCTCTCGCCGTAGGAGCCCAGCTTCTTCTGGTTTCGAATGTCAAAGAAGTGCGCCTTCTCGTTCGTACCTGTAAGGAGAAGCGAATCTCCACACCCCACAGACAAACTCCAGACCTCCTGCCCGACTGGGATAACCAGTGTGGGCGAGCGTGTACGCAGGTCCCAGAACTTGACGGTCTGATCGCTGGAGCACGTCGCAATGTTCCATGGGGTCATTTCAGACGCCCAGATCTCGTTGATAGTGCTCTCATGCGCAGTGAACTGCAGATAACACGGTAATCAGCGCCCCAGTTTGGTCCACCATCTCTCGCTCTTCCTCACCTCGAACTCCATGCCGAGTGTCTCACGGTTACGAAGCTGCACCTTGAGATCCGAGAGCGCGATTGCCAATGGTCCCTTCTGCGCGGTCGTCTGACTGCAGCCATAAGGGCAACACGCCACCATGTCAATGCGTCTGCGTTCCTCATCCTCATCTCCAAGCGGCTCCCACGCACCAGTCCAACACGTATTCGTAGTCATAGTCATCTGATGGGTTCACTGCGAGGCTTCCGGCCGGACCAAAGTTGGTGACGGCCGTCTGGCTCAGCGAGATACCTGCGTTCAATGCGCCGCGCATCTTGACTCGTGCTTCTTCGTGTGTGGAGCTCTTCGTGCTTTGGCCGCCACTGCCATTGGTTCCGATCAGATGGACAGCGTGTCTGAGTCTGATCACCACGACAACAATAAATCAGTACTCGATGTTTAGTGAAGCCATTTTTACGATTGCGTCATTATCGTTTTTATTGGCTAAATTATTATGATGAGACAATTTTATAACCAATTAGATGTGTTCTTCGACTACGTCAGCATTGCATGTGATGCTCAGTTTGGAATATGACGCATGGTGTGGTGATCGGAGCGGGGCTCACGGGTCTGGCGGCGGCGCTAACGCTACAGCGATGCGGAATTGGAGACGTCGTGGTGCTAGAGAAGCGCCTTAAGCACTTGAGAGATAACCATATTCTGCTGAGCCACATTGGCGCTAGTCGACTGCGTCAACTTGGCGTCTACAAGCTGTGGCACGAGATGTATGGCTATCAAGAGGGAGTGGTGAGCGAAGGCGCAGTGACAAGAGGACGTGGCATTGAGGAACTCGTTAGACAACTCAAAGAAACGGGGAAGCTGCCGGAAGATGCACCAGATGACCAGGTGCGATTCAAGTACGACAGTTCGACACCAGAGGTCGTGCGGGTCTGCAGGGAACTTGGCTTGGAAGTTGACGAAGCGACTGGAAATGTCACGGCCTTCCAAAACGCTACGCCTGAAATGGTCTCAGAGCTACAACAACGCGGTCTTGGAATAGAAAGCGTGAAAATCCAAGAGCTGGAACATGCTATGGTACGATTATGCCACGAACGGAAGATCAAGATTGTCTACGACTGTGGCGACGTCACTGTGTCAACGACAGCAGACTCAGTCAGTGAGGTTCGCACGAAACACGGACCAAGCATACGCGACCCCAACATTGTCATTGACTGCGAAGGCTCGCGCCGTGCGATCGCGAAGCAGCAGCTGAAACTTCGAGAAGTTCGCGGCACAACTTCTCTATGGTTCGCCATGTTCGTGATCGAAAAGTATTACGGACCAGTCGCTTACACGGTCATCAATGCGAGTGACAGCGATTACCCGTCCTCAAGACTTCGCCACTTCCTGTTCGCCAACTATCAAACCCGCAAGCACTCGGTGTGCTCCGTCCAACTCCCCTCGCGTTTCGTTGGCAAATTGGACGAAGACTATGACGGAGAAATGCTTCGTGCGTACTGCCGGAATCACTTGAAAATCGTAGCGGAGATGCACAATCTCGAGACACCTCCCGAAGACTTCCAAGTCACGTGGCAGCCGTTTGAGTCTCGGGAAACCTACGTCGAAGGATCCTGCTTTGGTGACAACGTGCTCGTCATTGGTGACGCCGCCCGTGCTGGCACATTCCTGAGCGGCACAGGGTACAATCTCGCCTTGGCCTGTGATTTGAATGCAGTAGAGACACTTGCAACGCATGTTGTGCGCCATGGGCGTGCGTCTCGAGAGCTCGTCGCGGAGCTTGGCGTCGCCATTGAGGCCACGAGCAAATACTTCCACCAGCGGAACCTAGAGCGATACTATTGAAGTCAATTTCAACCAATCAAAAGGTCTTCTAAGTTGCTTCAATAACTACTATTGGTTGAAATGACTAGAGATGCCATCTTAAAGCAGTATATTTACTGCCAATGATGTTGGTTGGCGATTGACTTGCAGGGACAACGAGCAACTCGCCTGGAAACGAGCCACATGACACCGACTACGAGGTGCGGGCGATGCGCAGGACGCAGGAGACGGCGTGGGCGTCTACTAATGAGTGCGTGCAGATCGCCGGGATACATGACACCGCTGTCCGTGGCGGGACCGACCGAGCACGACGTGAAACTGCAGCACAGCCTCGAGGAAGCTCTTCGGTATGCAGGCTACGTGGATGATCATGTGTCTCTGGAGCTCAGAGCTCAGTGTGGTGTGGCAGGTCGCGTCGTGTGTATGAAACGGACGAGGAGATCAAGCAGCGGGAGGCTGTGCTGGTCAAACTCCGGGAAGTGCTGCAGGAGTATGCTGTGCATGAAGGATGCCTACTTGGGATGAGTGATGATGATGCGGCGACGAGGAAAGTGGAAGTGAAGACGTTTGGGTCATACCGCCTGGGTGTACATCAACCAGACGCAGATATTGATACGTACGTGGTTATCCGGTCCGTCGTATGGGATGCAGCCACGAGCTTAATCACTGCTGTAGACTCTGCATCGCCCCACGTCATTGTACGAGGGCTAGCTTTTTCAAGAAAGTTCCCATATTACTCGAAGTTACGCCGGGTGTGAAGCATCTCCATGTCATTGCGGATGCGTTCGTGCCCGTCATCAAGTTGAAGATGAACGGAATCGCCGTGGATCTCATCTTTGTGTCCCTCAGCCTTCAAACAATCCCTAGTGACATCGACGTCCTTGACGATCGCTATTTGCGAGGACTGGATGAACCGTCGGTAAGCACGCGTTCAAGTTTGTATGGGCGTTACCCTTGGGGCGACTGAATCATTGCCCATTAGGTTCGAAGTCTCAACGGTGTCCGTGTGACGGAACGCATTCTGCAATTGGTGCCGAACGAAGAACACTTCCGAACAGCGTTAGTTGCCGTGAAGTACTGGGCTCGTGTAGGTGTGATCCTGGCAGTGCAGGGATAGCATTGATTCTGAGCTCGTATGCATCTCATAGCTTCGTGGCATCTACTCGAACGTACTCGGCTTCCTCGGCGGTGTAAACTGGGCGATTCTCGTTGCACGCGTATGCCAGTTTTATCCAAATGCGTTGCCTGCAACTCTGCTGGTCAAGTTCTTCCGTGTTTACGACGTGTGGTCTTGGCCAAATCCGATTCTATTGGACGATATGAACAGCTCCCCAAAGCTCGGTTTCACGGTAGGGATCGTTTGATCCGACGGATTTGTCACCAGACCAACACTATTTTTGTAGGAATGGAATCCTCGACAGAACCCTCGAGACCGAACACATCTCATGCCAATCATTACGCCAGCGTATCCGTGTATGAACTCGTCGTACAATGTACTTCCGTCAACGCTTCGAATGATGAAGGCTGAATTCCGAAAAGCAGCTGCCCACACCCTTGCGATCGACACAAAGGTGCGGCCTGACGTGGATTAACCTTGTTAGTATGTAATGCTAAGCTGTGAGCTGTGAGAACAGAAGGCCACATGGGGCTCGCTTTTCCATCCGCGAGTGTTCTTCGAAAGGTCACTGTTGTGCATCCATCCTTCTGTGCATTTACTGATTCACATTCGTGCATGTTCCATAACCTGTCAACGGTTCTGACAACTGCTTCTTATGGACTGTAGATATGATCATTTCCTACGTATCCAGATCACAGCGCGAGACGCAGATAGCTTCTCGAGGTGGTTCGGCTGGGTTGAATCTCGGTTCCGTTATCTCTTGCAACGGTTAGTTTGACCATTCGTGAACGATACCTCGAGAGAAACACTAACGATCGTGTCCTGCGTTGCCATAGAATGGAAAGCATTTCGCAGACTCGTGCACATCCATTCGCACGATTCTACAACGTCCCTGAGTCCGACGCAACGACACCAGGCGACGTGCGTAAATGCTGGTTCTTCATTGGGTTGACGTTCCATGTGCAGAAGAATGAATTATCGAAGGCGTCTGGCATTGAACTCGACCTAACGACAGTCATTCGGGACTTCGCACAGTACGTTGATCAATGGGACCAGCGTCGTGGTGGAATGGATCTACAGATCAACCACGTACAGCGCGATAGCATTCCTCCTTGGCTTATGGAGTCCAATGCGGAGAATGAAAAGAAACCGAGTGGTCCGAGCCGTTCGGCGAAGGCGAAGCAGCCACGGGAAGAGATTCAATCAGTCGGAGATATGCTGAAGACACAAAATGGCTCGACGAAGAAAGTGAAAGTAGCAGCTGTCATCAAATAATGACAGAGGTACTACTAGTATGAAGGTAAGGAAGGAATAGCGTAGAAGGCTTGAGACCCTCTTCGCGGCTGTTCTAGCCATCAGATAAAGAGTGGCCGCGGATTAGAACACACCATTGGTAGACTTCATACGGCTCCGATGACCTCGGAGCCCTGCCATTTTGTTTTATACGGTAATTCAACGGTACCAGAACTCAGTGTGACTGGCGCTTACTCGTGCTGGAAGTTGGCCTTGCGCTTCTCCACAAAAGCAGCCATGCCTTCCTTCTGGTCCTTGGTCGCGAACGAGCTCCAGAAGAGACGGCTCTCGTACTTGAGACCTTCCTGAAGCGACTGCTCGTAAGCAGCGTTGACCGCCTCCTTGGCCATCTTGACAACTGGCTGCGAGAACGACGCAATCTTCTCAGCAGTCTTGATAGCCTCCTCGACAAGCTGGTCCGCTGGGACAACACGGGCGACAAGACCGTCGCGCTCCGCCTGGTGGGCGTCGATCATGTTACCGGTGAGGATCATCTCCATGGCCTTCGACTTGCCGACAGCGCGGATGAGACGCTGGGTGCCACCGCAGCCTGGGATGGTACCGAGCGTGATCTCTGGCTGACCGAACTTGGCCTTGTCACCAGCGATGATGAAGTCACAGAGCATGGCGAGCTCGCAGCCGCCGCCGAGCGCATAGCCGTTCACAGCGGCGATCACCTAATGCATTGGAGGGCGTTAGCCTCCTGTCGTTCCTAAGCTCCTCAAGACAGCCATGGCGTTTACCGGCTTGGACACCTTGGCGATGTCACCCCAGTTGGCGAACATGTTGGACTTGTACGCCTCGACGAAGGTCTTGGTCGACATCTCCTTAATGTCAGCGCCAGCTGCATCCGCCCCAGCATCTCATCAGTCTCCCTTTCTTTGCACAACATGAACACGACTTCCGTACCGGCGAAGGCCTTCTCACTGCCCGTAACGACGATCGCGCCGATGTTCTCGTCCGCGTCGAACGCGTGCGCGGCACCGTTCAGCTCCTCAATCAGCGGGCTGCACAGCGCGTTGAGGGCCTGAGCATAGATGCATCAGTCTCTCTCTCTCCAGCGTCTTCGATCGCGTTTTACCACGCACCTTTGGGCGGTTGAGAGTGATCAAGCCAACCTTGCCACGCACTTCGGTGAGGATGTGCTCATACTCGGCTGCCATGGGGCCGTCGTCAGTGCCTTCTCACGACCTCATCCCTTCGTACTGGACGTACCCTTCGCGGCAAACGAGCGGGCGAGCGGCGTCTTCGCGTGGGACATCTTACGCAGCGCGAACATGGTGCGGCGGTCGGCGGATTTTGTCGAATGCCCTGCGCTGCGCACGTCGACACCCATGCTCGTGGCCGGGGCATCACGCTCCACTCGGCGTGCTGATTGGCTGAAACTGGATCCAAAGCAAGTTGAAGCTGCGACGAATCTGACAACCGAACCGGTTCAAAGCTGACTGAACCGGTTCACTTCAAGTGGAACCGGTTCGGATCGGAATTGCCGTGACCTTCACTCTGATGTGGTGGCGCTGCGCGGAAAGTCACTAAGGAAACCAGCAAGGAAGCAGTATGGAAGGAAGCGGGTGAGAAGCGCGAGTGGCGTTGCTGTGGACGGGAAACACGAGATGGCGGAGCGTTCAGAGAAGGACGAATACGACACGGCGGTGCCGCTGACTCTGGTCGCGACGAGTGCCTTGGCTCGCACGCGCGAACGAGCGCGAGAGGAGATGCAGCAGCGAGAAACACAGGGAGGGCCAGCTCGTAGCACACCACGGCGAAAGTCTGGTGCTGTTGTTAGAGATGAGTCAAGCAGTGACGCAGACGAAGCTTTCTGCTGTCACCATCGTACGTTGATGAGGCTGTAGTGCAAGAGCTCCGAGCGCGTCCAGCTGTCAGCTTCGTTGTGCAAAACACAAGAAACGCAAAAGAGGATCAAGTAATCTCTCCAGCTGAAGTATACCCCCAGCCTCCTTCATCGAAACCCTCGGATCGATTTACTCACAATAGGCGCCAGAGCTGGTTCTCTCCGGTACACGTGCCTCTAGCACATCGCAAGCTTGTCAACTCTCCCCACGTACTTGGCGGGCTGATGCCGTCCACACCGGAATTTCCCTCCACGAGATGTTCAAACAATCAGCTAGGTAGTCAGAGTCTACCGACGAAGAAGACATCAGGTGGTCTCCGAGTTACCAATCACGAAAATGAAAGTGATGCGAGTAAACGAAGTGTTGACAGGTAATACTTGGTTTGTCATCCTGATGTCAGTCATCCTTCAGGCTAACCTATTGTGGAAACTAGGCAGTTTCTTGAACGTTTGCGAGCACTCAATCAAGAGTTGTATGACAAGTTAGTCTTCCGGTTTAGAGGGAGTCGTCGTATCCAAGGAGTCCCGCAAGCAAATTCGGACGGGGCTAAGCCGGCTAATGATGCTGATGATGACATGTTACAAGGCGTAGTGAATGTGGAAGATGCTGTGTTGTTTTTCCTGCACGAAAAACATAAACATGATGTTCTTTACTTCAAGAGAAAATCGGACGCTCATCACGAAGGCAAGCAAGTGTCTGACGGTCGGATATCGCTATCGATAGCATCGCATGCAGCTGCTAAAATGGATCCATCCTATAGGTATATGCCGTACGATCTGGAGCGCATAGCTTCATCTCCTAAACCAGGCTCTGGAGATTTTTTTATTATGTCGTCATCAGCATTGGTACATCACTCAAACTCGAACGAGGACGAGATTGTTGGTGAATCGATCCCAATTGCGCAATGGATTATGGAAAGCAAGATGTTCGCGCTTCTACTTGCGAGTATTCCTCTATTCCAGAAATTTCTGATGCGGAAAGTATTCGTGTGGTGGGCGATGGAAGTTCGACGAGTCATTTTTTCTGATCTACGCCGAAGGATCAATCGATCACTACCGCTTGGGCGGAAGTCTTTCGCACTCCCAATGATTGCTTCTTTCCAGGCTCTTCGCCGAGTCCAATCAGTTCAAGCACTGACCCTCCCTCACAAGCACGTTAGTGCTATTAGCCTTCACTCTTTACAGGAACACCATCGTGAGCGTCTATCTGAAACGGAAACAAAGCTGATCGACGCGAAAGAAGAACTTCTCTCAATAATGGACTCGATGGTCCATCGCGTTACACTGAATACAGACCCTTCAACGCAACTTGATGATCTCTACAATGGAGAGGCAAACGCTATTCATTTGATTAATCCTAAGTGGAAATCTGCTCCGATCAAGGCTTTACGATCCCGGAAAGAGTCATTGACGAAGCAAATTGAAACAGCCAAACTGGATTTGTCCTTGCTGGACACGTATGTTCGATTGATGGAGTACATGTTCACAGAGAGTGTATACCTCATGATTCTCGGCTGCGTACGGTATCTATCATTGGAGCTACGTAGTGAGGATTCTCAAGGGACAATCAGTGCTTCAGTTGCCATCGTCGGAGACGAACTCGTCCTCTCTCCATCAGCCAATGAAACTAAGAATGTGCTTCTGGAAGGAGTTGCAAGGTTGATACGGCTTGCGGGAAATTTTCATTTTACGAAGAATGCTATCGCGTGGAGTACGAATCGCGGAAGTGGCGCTCTCACTGCTCTTGCATCTGCTTTCGCGCCTATCCAGCCAGCTTCTCAGTTTGATCTCCAAGAGGTTCTCCGTCAAGACCCTGAATTCAAGATCGTTTCCGCTCAGCTAATTGAAGAAGTCTCCACATGCTTCAACGAAGCTGCTCTTCAAATGAAGGCTTTTGAGTCGCTTAAACCCATTTACGCTGCCGTCAAATCTGTCAGCCGTGCCGAAACGCTCCGAAATCTGCAACTTTCTGAAATCGACGTCAATCGTGAACATATTGTTGAGGTTCCTAGTGTTGTCGGCATGGCTGGAGGAGAACTTTCCAGATATTTAAGAAGTGTTTCGCATCGGCTGTCTATCCTGGATAAGTCCCAACATGCCTGCCAAAAGATTCAATCAAGTTGGAAAGTTGGCTTTCTTGAGATCCAGTGCCGCAGATCGATCACAGATATCTTGGAACTCATCACCCAGGAACGTGAGCTACTTCATCACCACCTTGCTCGTCTAGCTTTTGACGGCATCAGCGACTGTCTTGGAGCTATACAGAAAGTGTCCCTGGTTCTCGAAGATCGACCACAATTGATTGAGTTCTTTTGCGAACAGTTAAAACAAGTCAGGCTTCTCAAAGACAACGAGAAACAATTGCACCAGGATATTCGAAATGTTGACGAAGTTGTGCGAGCACTGAAGCGATATGCTATTGAGCTATTTGCTGCAAACTCGTCTCAATACAGTCTGCTGCACACTGTATATGCAAAGTACGGAATGATCTCTCAATCTCACGAGAAATTTGTGAACAAAATGCTTCCCAATATCACCCAACAAGTGAGCAGTGCTCTACAGCGCTACACTGTTCGCTGTCAGAAAATTCTGCGCCTCTACGAGGAACATGTTGACATTGGTACTGAAGATGAACTGGAAAAGAATGTAGGTACTTTTCAAGACATAACTCGCGAGCTTCGCTCAATTGAAGATGCAACTCGATTGTACCATGATTATCAGAAAATGGTCGGCATGAAAGTGATGGAAATTACAATGCTTGCTGACGCAAGAAATCGGTGGGACGAGGTACAGGATATCGTGTCATTTACAATTCAATGGAGGACCGCGACGAGAGTTATGGAGAGTGGAATCTTTAGTGATCAGCCGTGGCGCGTTCATCTAGACAAAGTCGCTGGCTTCTTGTCCCGTGTTGAATCCATGTTACTCGATCCTTCACGAGTATTTGCAGTTAAACTGCTGGAGAGGCTGAAAGTAGCTATATCGGACTATCATCGTCGCCTAGAAGTTGTGATAGATATGGCACAACCATACGTGAAAGCACATCATTGGCAACAGGTTTTTGCTTTACTTGATATTATCAACTACGTTTCTGCGTCGGGCATCGTGCTTTCGGACGGCTCAACGCTAACACTAGGGTTTCTTCAGACTCGCTCGTTGTGGAAGTTTGAGGGCCACATTCGCGATATCATCATCAAAGCACGCCATGATGCAGTCACTGAAAGTAAAATGGAGGAGATGAAAAAGTGTATATACTCGGCTCTTCTTCCGATTGTCAAGGTGGACGAAGTATACGAGTTGGAAATTTCTGGTGCAACACGCTTGCTCTCTCAGTTTGAAGACGACCTTCTTACTGTGCAAACTCTAGCTCAAATGACGTCATCAGCACATCTGTCTAATAGTTTGGCGCAGTGGGCCGAAGAAATAAGCAGCTACCAAGACGTCCTTGATTGCTGGATTGAGGTACAAAGAGACTGGAAACGTCTTACTTCAGTCTTCGGTCATCACGATGTCCAGCAAATTGTTGTTGATGCCACGTACGAGTTCCAAGCGTTAGATCGGAAGTGGAGAGCCATGATGGCAGCTGCCAAGGGTGCCTCTACTCTCGCTATTTGCTTGCGTGAGGTGATGAGCAGAGTTTTTCTCAGTAATTGTTCGGCTACAGCGGAGAGGTTGTGGAAAGAGCTCAGTTCGTATCTGTGGGACAAACGCCATTTTTTCCCGCGACTTCACTTTGTATCTGATCGTGACTTGCTGAACATTATTGCTTCTTCCAAGTGCCCTGATCGACTGAGTCGATTGATCTCGAAATGTTTTCGCGAAATTTCTTCACTCAGACTAATCCGTGTGGACACAGTCCGACGGCAGAGACGTACCATAACTCCGGGTAGATCACACCCAATGAATGACTCGACGGAGGAAGCCAATAGTCTTCCTAATGGTGTAGCAAGCAATGAGATCCCATCACTGCAACTATTCGACATCGAAGGAGTTGTGGGTACATCATTCAGTGAGCATATGCCAATCAAATCCCTTCGAGTGACGTCAAGCCCTGAGATCTGGATGAAGGATTTAAATGGTCGAATTCACGAGGCTATCAAGGATTCAATATGCTCGACAATGGACGGCCCACTAGCGGCTTTATACGAGGAACATTTTGCCAGCCTATCGAAGATTAACGTCAGCTCCGCTTTACTTTCTGACTCAGAAGATGAGGCGAAAATTCCGTATCATCATCTACCCTGGATGAGAGTCCCAATGAACGCTTTGATGGTATGCATGAATGTGATGATAACCAACGAACTTTCGATACTCGTGTTCGTTGACCGCAAAGGGGTCGAGTGGAGTAACTTCTGGGATGGATTTGGGCTGAAAACGAAGAACTTGGTCTCGTATATTCGTCGGCGTGATATTGATATTAGGGCCCGGCAAATTGCGATAAATATCGTCGTTCTGCTGATGAACAAGACAGCGCAGATAGAAGATTTGTATAGAGACGAGAGCTGCGTACTCTCATCAAGCGCGTTAGCTGCACATCAACATCATCATGATTCAGCTGCAATTCACTGTAATTATGCGCACGGTACCTCTTTTTCATGGACGAGAATGATGCGCTTTTACTATGAGCCGTTCGAGAAGAGATGTATGATACATCAAAGCGTGAAAACTTACGAGTTTGGAAATGCTTTTATTGGTAATTATGCCGTTCCAGTTGTTACATCGCTCTGTGATCGTGCCATCCTCGCCTTGAACCTTGCATTGTCGCTGGAAGTTGGTGCTTTCGTACACTCTTCCCGTATACAAAGCGCCGGGAAAAGGACGATGGTACGTGAGCTCGCCACATCTGTTGGGTGTGAAATAATTGCTCTAGACTGCTCCGTCACGGTCAGCTACTCACTTCTGCACCGTTTCGTCATTGGAATGATTCAGAGCGATAGTTGTTGGATCGCGCTTTGTGATCTCGAGAGTCGAGCAGACACAGATATTATTCGAATTATTGCAAGAGAGCTGGCACGACTTCGTGATGCCGTACACGGATGCCATGACACATTTGTCCTGGATGGAGCTCCGATCAATATTGCTAATACCAATATTGGGTTATTTGCGCTCTCATCTCTTGATCTACCGTTGAACACAGATCATCGTGAGCTTTTGCTAGGATTATCACACATCTTCATGCCCGTTGTTTGTCCTCCCCCAAGTTTATCACGTATTGCGTGTGTCTTGTTTACAGCAAGCGGAATGAAAGACAGTTACTCCCTTGGTGAGAGACTTGCGTTGCTAGTAGAAGCAGTGCAGAAAAGTCCCGTCTCAAGTTTAAGTGCACGCATCACTCTACGCCAATTCACAGCAATTGTTAACAACACTGCTCAACGATGCGCGGGCAGTCCTTGGAAGTCTGAGGAGAAGTGTTTAGTCCTATCGCTTTGGGAAGAAATTGGGACTAGTATCGTTCCAGAGCAACGAATGCAGGTGACCAAGCTTGTGCGAATGGCCTTCCCGGTTGCCGAATCATTACAGTTGAGCCCGCTCGGAATACTTGCGGCCAAGACGAGTGGTGAAGACCGTGTCAATTCAAGTTTGATCGGTGCATCAGGAGACGGTCTGACCTACGATAGTGATGATGAAGAAAGGCGACAAAAGCTGCATCAGTTTCGGGAGCAAGTCCTCGATGTACTTCAAAGCACCCGGCACTTTATTGTGACGGATCAATATTTGCGGAAACTGGTTGATCTGTACCACGTCGTATCGAGAAATGGGTTGACTGTTCTTATTGGGCAATCGGGAAGCGGGAAAACGACAGCGCTGGAGGCACTCTGCACAGTATTTCTAGGAAAGATCTCGACACAAATGGCAAATGGAGCTCCAGACCTATCAAGAGCAGCGATAGATAACACACCAAAACTTCTTCGTCTGTTCACTGCAGCCTTTACTCTCCAAGAGATCTATGGCCATGTAAGTTCCTCCGCGATCCTACACGAACCAGTCACTAATGCTTAATGTGAGTAGTTCAAAGAGGATATGTCATGGAGCGATGGATTCGTGTACCGGTTTCTTAGGCACAATGCAGAAGCTCGCCAAGAGCCCATAATTGTAGACAGTACCTCATCTCATCCTCATGGTCGCCGAGTCTCATTGGCTACTCTGACTGGGTCTACAGGCAATCACCGCTCTGGATCGCATTCTCCATGGTTAGTGCTTGATGGAGTCACTGACCCACATGTGATCGATCCTCTAAAATCTGTCGCCGATTGCAATCCATTGGCGCCGAAGATACTGCAGTTACCGAATGGGGATCTCCTGCAGTGTGAGAACCCATTGATACGTATCTTTTGTGAGGTTGGAGATCTGCACGATTGGACACCGGGATCCCTTAGTCGGTGGGGTGTGGTGTACTTCCCGGCAGATCTGATACCGTATACTATTATCCTCAAGAGCTGGAGTAAGTTGATTTCTCACACAAAGCCGAGGCACGCTATTCTAGCATCTCTTATGACAAAGCTGGGGCGCACAATGCTTCCATCACTCCTTGAAGTTTGCAAGCGTCATTCTCGTTCATTTCTTGACATCTCAGTGACTCATTTGATTAGCAACTATCTCCGAATTTCATCGTGGTTTCTGGATCAGATGTCTCCTGACACTTTCTCGGAGACAGGTGACGGAAGTGGTGAAGCTGAAGCAAGGGTAGTTGTTATTTGCGCTGCTACCATGTCTCTGGGGCTATCCATCCATTACAAGGGACGGACAGAGTTCCATGACGCTGCTGCAAAGTTTATGCCGGAGGAGTTCGGTCGTGAAGTATTTGATACACCTGGGCGAACAATTTTTGACGTCAACTTGAGCTTTGAGAATGAGCGCATTGTCCTCTCACGCTTTGAAACTCCTCTGCCGTTGCTAGCTGATGGTTATTCAATTTGGAATCGCAGTGGCCCAAGACGGCGCTCGCAGTTTCGTCGTGTCAGCGATGCAGTTATTCGAGGAGGCGAGTTAGCTGGCCTCGGTACAACATCAGGACTGTTCATTCCGACTCCTCGGCTACTCGGCTACCGCCACTGGATGGCAATAATGCTAAAGGCGAAGGCGAATGTATTTGTGATAGGCGATAGCGCAATTGGGAAGACACGTTTGTTTGAAGATTCCATCTCAGACATGGTGAAAGGAGAACGTATGGAAGCCAGATGCCTTCAAGTTAAACCGTCTGTCCGCGCTTGTGATATTCTAAACACGATAGAAGCAGGTTTACCTCGCAAAATGCGAGGACTGTATTGTCCGAGTGCAGGAAAGAAAGGCCTCATCGTGGCAGTCGAAAACCTCAACCTGGAAGCTGAGGTGGGTAAACATCACTTTTTGCCGCGGTTCTGACACTGAGATCTAACATTTTGCCCGTGGCTTCGTGATCGAAGACGCACAGCGCTCTTCGCTCGTGCTGCGAAGCCATTCGCCAGGTTTGTGATGCGAAGGGCAGTTTCGTCAGGTCATCAAAAGAGTTCACGGAGTATCGAGATGTCTCGGTCGCATGCTCGTTCTCACTCACGGCTTATGGTTACCAGAGATTGTCTCCTCGCCTGTTACGCCATTTTAACCTTATTTGGATGACGGATGAGACCAGGGAAGTTTTTCGTACAGTTCTTGCGACTCTTCCGGAACAAATTCTTACACGCCTCCCACCTACTGCCCAGTTCCAGGCCTCTGATATTGCTCGATTATGTCGCTTTCCGGTTGACATGTTTCACGCCATTCGTAAACGTCTAAAGCCAACTCCACAATCACCTCATTTGCTACTAAGTATGAGTGATGTCCTCCGGTGTTTGAGTCGCCTCATGAACGTCTCGACCAAGACGACTGAAACATTTCGAGATCTTGAACTATACTCGCTGTATTCAGCCTATCAATTGTTCCGAAGCCGCGTGATCGATGCAAAGGTGCTCTCTCGACTGGAATCAATCGGAGTTGAGATAGCACTAAGACTAGGGTATTCTGCCCAGTGCTTAGAAGTGATAAAGAATCCATTTGAGTTCATGTATGCTGATTACGGCGACAGCGAAGGCAGCGTCCGTATCACAAGCCGAGCTGCCATGGCTCTCTTTATTGCAGCCGATGAGAGGTTTCAGTGGTACAACCGCAATGCTGCACGAGAAGCTGTGCATGCAGCTGAAGACACAGACGCCATGTCTGGCGCAGCACCCATGGGAATGAGCCCACTACCTATCATTCGCAGGGCTAGCGCCAATGCGGATCATGCATCCGAAACATCAACGCCAATGCCGGAGGGCAATCACGAATCAGCTGAAGCATCACCAGGCGATACAGTCTCCAGTGCCGATGCATCAAGTTCTACAATAACCTCTCGCCGACGTTCGACTTTACTGTCTCCATCGCGACGTTTCTCGCAGCAGCACTCTATCGAAAAGAGCACGGCAGCATCTCCCGCTACAATTCAGAACATGCTGGACGTTCTGAGTTTTCTCCAGTCTGGCGTAAGCCACTTACTGTTCTGTGGAGCAGAGTCTTCGAAGCGACGTAGTGCAACGATGGTCGCATGTGGCGCCCAAGCGTTCCATTTTCGCGAGATCACATCCCAGCTGAAATTTACCGAGTACATAGATCAGCTGAAAGTACCGATCATGGAAGCTGGTCTGAAGGCTGCGCATACTCTGATATATGCCGATTGTGACGGATTGGCGCGTGAGGAGTTTGATGTGTTGATACACATCATGCTGCATGCCGATCTCCCGCATCATCTTTATTCATCGTCTGACAAGGCCAAGATTCTCGCGCAAGAACATCAGCTGCGGTCATTTCAGCAGACACACTTGAGACGACCATCAGTTTCCCCTTTCTTTGATGATTTAACCACGGTCACCTCGACACGAGATGGCATCATTAGTCTGCAGGACGCATCAAGAGACCAATCGGCGGATTCAAACGCTGTGTCTTCGCTGAAGAAGTCGGTGTATATTGAAAACCTTCGACGTTGTTTGCATATCGTACTTTCGTTTGGGTAAGTTGATGCGCATGAATGGAAACGACTGTGGTAGCTGATAACTGATGTATTCGCAGACGAAGCACGAAAATGTTTGATCTGGTGGCCAGCTATCCGACGCTCTACTACAGCGCTAGTGTTAAGACTTTTCGACTATTTGATCGGGACTCGTTGGAGGCTGTTTATTCTGATTGTACAAGCGGTATCGTTCCTCTCACTGACGCCTTAGCTCGAGCAACGGTGGCGTTAGACGCGCGCCATGATCTACGAGGACTAGCCGTAGCAATTCATGAAGAAGGCATGCACTTGTTACAAGGAATGTCACCCGACCATCCAAATCCAGATGAGTTGGGGCGCCGCTACGGAGCGGCAAAGTCAAGATTTGAAGACTTTCTGACTGGACTCCGCTCGCTCTTTTTGTTTCAAAAGGCCAAGCTGACTGAGCATCACGACGCCTTTCAGGCTGGCTTGCGGTTGCTTGAACGGGATGCTATGGAAGCGAGTGATCAGCTTGCGCAAAGCGCTGACGGCCACGTTCACCTACTCGAGGCGGGTCGTATGGTCGCTGAAAGCAATGCAAAGTTGAAAGAATACGAAAACATTGACCGAGACTCTCGGCGTGCGTTCTTGTTGGACGAACAACGCTGCTCGGTTCTGCAAAGCGAGATTGAACGTGAACGTGACGTTATCCAGAATGAGCTCAACAAAACACTACCTGACCTTACGAAAGCAACGGACGCACTCTCACAAATCAACAAGTTTCACATTACAGAGATGAAGTCCTTTGTCAATCCGCCACAGCTAGTGCGACTCGTGATGCAGGCTGTTTGCGTTTTGTTGGGTGCCCCACCGACATGGAGTGAAGCGCTCCGTATTCTGGCGGATATTCACTTCCTTGATCGTCTTAGGCACTTCGACAAAGACCGAGTTGACGCGTCACTGATTGACCGCGTCAAGATGTACATCAACCATCCGGATTTCTCTATGGAGAACATGAAGCGTGCTTCCATTGCTTCTACGACGTTATGCAAGTGGGTCCTTGCGATTGTTCGATACTTTGAGGTGATGAAACGGGTGGCACCAACCCAGCGAAAACTTCAAGAGACCGAGCGTCATTTCAGAGAAATTGATGAAATGGTGCGCGCCGAGCGTCAAAAGCTTATCAATCTTGAGCTGCAGCTAAACGAACTACGATCACAGCATGCACGTAACGTTCAGCGTGAGCAAGAGCTGCAACGTTCGTACGAAAGCAAGACACGATGGAAAAGCGAAGTTGTGCACTTTCAAAGCGTTGTGCAGGAGTGGGTTGCAATAGTACGGCGGCGTTTGGCCAGGATTAATGACAAGCATTTCAAACTCATCGGCGACTGCACGATTGTTGCTGCTACGGCAACGTATGCGAGTGCAATTCCAGCTGAAAAGCGATACGAAGCTTCAATGAAATGGCGCGACCTTGCTTTGACGTATCTGAAGGGAAGACAGTCACGAACAAGCGCACCAGCACCAAGTATCTCAATGCCATACGTTCACTCGTTTTTGAAAGATTGGTTTATCGGGGGCAAAGAGTTGCGTGAAGAATTTGATCGGGCTGTCATCGGAATGGAAGTGCAAAATGAAGTGCCCATCACAATCAATATGCTGCTGATGGATTACATTAAGCAGGTATGTGGGAAGCACCCTCTGCTCGTAGATCCATTGGGCAGAGCTAGGACATGGCTCAAGCAGAGATGCACCTCGGCAGCCTCGCATGCAACGGAGCGGCATCGAGAGGGGGCGGACGATCCGTCGCATGATGAAGGTGACTCAAGTACACTTGGTCACAGTTCGCCACGTCCAGGCATCGGTCTGCTGCATCGCTTTAGTATTCTACAAGTTGACGCTTGCGATCCAAACGCGGTCCTGGTTATCGAACGGCGAATCACACACAAATCATCACTTCTGGTAACGTCTGAGCTTGTTGCATGTGATTTGCCGTCATTCTGACCTGTTTGTTTTCAGATTCTAGTCGAACACATCGCAAACGCTGAAGAAAGCAGCTTTCATGCACTTCTCGATGTGGCATCTATTGCTAAAACCAAAGGTGGCCACTTGGTTATTTTCGCGACCAGTAGCCTCTCGCAGATGATGGAGTGGAAACCCAAGGTGCGTCCGATGAAAGCATCTTCATATTTCCCTTTATTTACATGCTGCACGTATGCTCCAGGTGTGGAGCCAGCTTGGCGTTGTCGACTGCTCACCCACCGACGACGAAGTCGAAGACCACATCTTGTCATTGTTTTACAAGCACCATTGGCCAGAGCTTCAGTTCGAGTATGAAGGTGCGTGCCGGGATTATGTTGCAGAGAAATATAAACAAGAGCAACTTCTTGTCGGCTTCTTGGACTGCATAAGGAAACTGTCCGACGAGCGAGAAGCAACCTACCAGTCTTGTACACCGACAGCCAAAACCAGAGCAGAACGAGAGAATTGGGCAAACTCAGAAGAGACTCACAGACTACAAGAGCATGAAATGAGCCGAATTTCGCGATGGCTAAGCGAATATCGTTCAGTGAAAGCTACGCGGCGTGAGGCTAAGGCTCGAGCCGAACATCTACGAGAAACACGACGCGCTGCAAAAGCATGTTCGAGGAGAGTAATGGCACTCCTTGGGGTGGAAAAACATTTTTTTACTGCTCTAAGACAGTCATCTATGGGTGCGTTGCAGTGGGATTCGGCATCTATAATCCAGCATGTTGAGCGGTACCTCCAAAGACACCATCCAGTCTGTCAAGGTCATGTTCACGAAGGAGCCATTGACGACTCTCGCTTGCAGAAATCGATACAAACTGTGATGGACGATGTGACGAATAAATTGCTACAGCGACGCCTTTTGGCCTTGCCCCAAAATCTTCATCAAACCTACCGACTTCTAGCAGCTTTGAAGATTGCTGGGATGAATGGGGAGTTTAACGATGGCTTGCTGCCACAAATCTTCTCGCCCGGACGTATGGCTAATCTGCTTCGCAACACTCGTAAGCCTCAAAAACGCGGCCATTCCAGAAATCCCGTTACCTCAACAAGCCCTCGCACTACTAATATCTACAGAATGACTGCGACCAAAGCCGTCGAAGTCATCATCACAACAGGATTGATCCGAGTGTCAGGCTCTTCCGATCAGGATTCTGTCACAACGGTGCCAGATGAACTTGTCGACTTGTACCGAAGAATTGACTCTGACTTTCTCTCCGTCCTTCGTCAATCGCACGATGCCGTAGCTCTCCGTCAGTCGCTTCGCCTTGACATGGCGCGTGACTCCGATAGATGGATCACATTTTCCTCCAATCTGACTTTCGATGTCATTGATGAAGATGGTTCGACAGATGAAAGTCGTTCATCCGCCGCTCCCGACTGGGTAATCAACCTGACAGCAACTCAACGCTTCCTCCTCTGCATCACTGTTTTCGAGAAGGTGGTTCAAGGGCTGATCGACTGTATTATCAGTCAAAATGTAATCGCTCCAACCGAAGATGTTGGTGTGTCGAAGCTGCTGGTGAACGTGGAACGAGAGCTGTCTGAGGGAGATATTCGTCCCCTTGTCATGCACTACAACGCGCGCCTACAGGCGTCTGCGGTACTATCGACTATATTGGCATGTGCACGCCAGGCTGGAGTACGCGAAGAATCGGTGGCTATCATTTCCATGCGTGTTGATTCGGAAGCAGCAAGGCTACGTGCGTTGAAGGACATCTACGCTAATGGAGGGTGGGTCGTCTTGAACGATTTTGCATCGTCAAAGGTGGCAGCGCAGAATCTGTTACGCATCCAACTTCAGACGTTACACGAGCTTACTGTCTCGTCGCCGAACAAAAGCGTGCTTGTCAATGACTTTCGCCTCTGGATATTGGCACCAACGGACCACTCATCAACCGACGATGTGTGGAGCCGGCTTGGAGTTCTACCGCTTCACATCTACTTTGAATATCCCACCAGTATTCGCCAGCTGTATCAAGCTTTCAGTGAGGAGGAACAAGCACGAAACCTACAGCTCGAGAGAGAGCAGCAACAACAGCTACTGCTCGCTCAAAATGCCTCCGCAGCCTCCTCGGCTATCGCGCACCGTCGCGTATCTCTCCCAAGGCGCTCTGTGTCCAGTCCAAGTCGTACGCCTTTCCCTCCGTCTTCAGTTCATCCCGACCACTTACGTACCCAAGCAGCGTTGTGGATATTCCACGCGTTGTTGCGGTCGCACTGTTCTCTCGGGCTACCCGATAACACCATCGTCGGTGGAAGGAAGTGGGAAGCGGATCCTGATGCGTCACAGATTCCGATTGATCTCATTGCCTCACACTACGAGTTGGAACGTGCCATGCGTATTCTGCAGCTTCACCAGCGACAGCGTGCGTTGGGGACCTCCATGTCCGTTGTATCGGGGGTCGGCACTGGCTCCTACGAAGACTCAACGGCTGCCGAATGGATGTGCTCATATGAGCTAGCTAGTGAGATCTACGCGGCAAAGGCATTGACTAGTGTCTCTCATGTGCAGCTTTGCCGGAGCCTAATGTCAAGTTGTTTGATTCCTGCGGTGCTTCAACAACGCTCCACCGGATGGCACCAGCAAGTGGCAATGCTCCGTGATATGATCGCCCAGCGGCTGACGTCTGCTTCAAGCCCATCAATCCGGGAGGAGTCTCTACTTCCTAGTAGCCTACGCAGGTGTTGTATCATCGAAGAGAACGCCGCAGCGCTCGCCTCGCTTAGCCGAGAGCACTCCAGACGAGATCAAGACGATCGAAATGCCCTTCGAGATCTAACGCTGTCGGCTCAGATAGTGGTGAACCACGTGATGGAGCAGCTTCCATCGAAGGATGCACTTACCATTGGCGTACAACACCACGAGTACCAGCGGCGTAAAAGCACTATCACATCCAGGCGGAGAGCACTTTACAGCAATTCACAGTCGAGTTCCTCGGCAGCGATACCTCAGTGGAAAGAGCAGTGTATCGCTCACCTACTCAAAGTGGAGCTAACGACGATGGAGAAGTATTTGCAGTGCATCTGGGGGCTGTTTGAGCACCTGGCGGCACTGAAGCCAGACAACGTGGCCTCTTTGGCGGGGTCGTCATCGAATACGCTGCGTGATCTCAGTGAACTTTTGGTATCCCTTCGTCGGGGTGAGCTGCCTAAATCGTGGAGACTGGTTGATCTGGCGTCCACTCCAACAAGTATCTCAACCATGCAGCTGTCTTCGGCAAAGAACGTTCGGGAGGCAGCCATGTACCCTGCCCCTGGCAGGCTCAAGAAGTGGACAAAGTGGATCAACAAGGCTGTGGTATTTCTTAAGGGTTTCGCTGTAAGTTTACAGTTGCCGGAGCCACTGTGGCTGCCAGCGCTAGGATATCCGGAAGGTATGTGATCTGCCAAACGCAATCTCTTCGCTCTTCGCTATTGACACCTGTGTCTTGGATCCCCAGCGTGCATTTTCAGCATCCTCCACGGTGTTGCCACAGAAAACCGAGTTTCGTACCGTTCGTTGTCGTTACTAATCGTCGCGAAACAAAGCCATACAGGCGAGAAGCAAGTCAAACCTCCGGCGGACGGTAGCACCGATGAAGACCTGGCCTGCTTCAGTGTTTCCGGTCTCGTTCTCTGGGTGAGTACCGATCATGCATCTGTCGGACGTCACTTTGACTCTTGTCGTGTTACTTAGAATGCAACTTGGTCGAGCGAGAAGCACGCACTCGAGGAGGCGATCACCTCTCCATCTTCCGATACTGTCTCCTCCAGCGTCCTCGAGCCACTGCCGACTCTCAACCTCGTCGTGACTTCGCGGCTCCAAGTTGAGAGCTCAAACCTCACCGCAGACGTGACAAACCATCAGCAGCTCTACCGTTGCCCCGTGTTTCGTGGTGCCGCCAGCAAAACCCGACTAGAAGACCCTCCCTTCTTCATCTTCGTGCCGTCAGTAGACCGTACAGACGTGCTGGCAGCGAGTGGCACGGCCATGTTCATCCAGGACGATCTCGCAGGAGTGTCCATGGCATCGTAGTGTGTACCCTGTTACGTTCTCAGAACTGGGTCGATCTGAGACCGTGCGATAATTGGTCAAAAAGACGAGTTCAATCAATCAACTCGAATACTAGCCCCCTTTCCAGACCATTCGACACCAGAATGCGCCAAGCCACTATCGCGTCATGAGTTCTTCGTCTGTGATGCCCCGTGCCTCAAAAGCCGCCGTCTCCACGGACATGCAAGCGGCAGTGGCTGCTGCTGATGCGTCTGCACAGGGCTCGAGCGTGCGTGAGGCTTTCCGCCTCATGGCGACGCTTATTTACCCGAGCATCCCGCTCGGGTACCTCGATGGATGTGCTCGCATCCTGCAGCGTCGCCACATGGAGACTGTGTTTGAAGAGCGCTCCGTGCAGCTGCTCTGTGCATTCCCGCCATGTGCCAACAAACTCAAAGAGTGCGACTAGTGAATGGTGGATACTGTGCTGCATGAGCGCGCTCGCTGACTGTGGACATGCCCCGCCGCAGGAAGCACGCCAAGTACCGCGTGTCGCTCAAGAAGAAGGAGATCTACGACGCCCACAGCGAGAACGAGTTCTGCTCAGAGCAGTGCCTCAAGGTGAGCGCATGCGTGGGCTTTGTACGTGCGTGTCTGTGGATGACCTAGTGCGTGGATGCCTGCAGAAAGCTCGCGTCTTCCTGTCACGACTCGTGACCAAACCGCCACAGCTCGTGCCTTCGCTTGTGGACGTCTTCGGAACAGAGAAGCCCAACCCTTTCAAATGGGAAAAGCAACAGCAGGAGCTTGCTGCTGCTGCTGGGTCTGATGGTGCACGCGCATCTTCCAAGCGTCGGGCACCCCGCGCCAGGACGGTTTGGTCCAAGACGGCAGATCTTGGAGTCGTCGAAAGACCTGTGGTCGACCCTAACGTGGTTGCTTCATTGGCTGCTTCCTCGGCGCAAATCACCGAAAACACGACGCCTGATGCGCCTGCACAAGAGTTCCCAGACGCGTCGCAAGCCGTGCTGATCGAAGGCTTCGTGTTTCCTTCGCACAAGGAGAAAGTCGCGAAGAAAGTAGAGAAGAAGTGGCAGGACACCGCGAAGACCCGTGGGGACGAAATCATCGTCAGCGACAGCGAAGAAAGTGATGTCGAGTCAGATTGTGATGACAACGAGTCGACGAGTAGCCTCGATCTGTCCGACTTCGACCCGGAAGACGCCGAGGAAGAGATCATCTCCTCTGACGATCTTCCACTCTTCATCAACATGTGGCGGATGTTTTCCGAGTGGATTACGCACGATACCAACCTGCTTGTCGCCCACAGGCCTCCGAGTGTCAATCCAGAGCTGCCACCGCCCAAGAATGCACAGGAGAAGAAAGAGCGTGAGGACGCCGAACGTGCCGCTCAACTCCGTTTCAACGAGCGGTACAATGCATTCTCGCTCATGCTAGGTCGAGCACTCCCGCAGGTCTCCCAGCAGCTCAAGCTGCAGTGTGATCGCTACGCATCGCAGCGAATTGACGCCATGGTCAAGAGCTTCTCATTTCGTGATGCAATCGACGGCCGTTTCTCCCATCAGGTGTGCTCCTCATTCGTTCCTGTCTGATCATTAGTGCATTTCGTAATATTTCGTGATGGCAGTGGACGTGTATCGCTGCACTATTGCTGCTAGTAGCGCATGAGAAGCAGCTCAAGAGCATGACGGAGGAAGCCGTCAGGTGTGTTGCGTGTCTATCTAGGGATTGTACGGTTGTATTGACTTGTGCGTTGGCAGTGCGGCCCAGCGGGTGACCAAGCTCGACTCCCATGAGCTGGACCAACTGCTTGCTTTGTTCTACACACTGCGAGACGAGAGTGAGATCGTTGTCGACGAGGACGTCGCACCCCGCAAGAACGAGGCTGACGACGAAGAAGCGAAGCGCCGAGCAGCGCAGAACGCGATCAAGAAGTGCCGCAAGTGCCGTCGTCCCGAACCCAAGTGTGTGTGTGCTGAGCGAGCCAAGGCAAAGGCTTCCAAGTCGGAAGAGACGAGCGATTTTTCCACTGCAGAGATCGAACAAATGTTCCGCGACGCGGTTACGCTGCGTGAGCATTACGAGGATCTTGTGGAGGCTGCCGGTGGTTCCTATGACGATGTGGACTAGAAAGAGTACTAGAGCCGTCGTCGCTTGGAGTCGCCGGTCTCTTGGTGGCGCTGCGATGTTGACTTCATATCTCCATGAATGGAAGGGAAGGTCGGCATCATACTCGACTCTTGTGGGAACGGTTTCTCTCGGAAGTACGGGTGTTTAAGCGCTTCGCGTGCCTGCGTGGAGTGAAGCATGTTGCGTTAGAGACGCCTCTATGAAGTAAATGGAGACGCTGTGGCATGGCGTACGGTGATGCGTTGTTTGGGGTCGTATGTGAGTAGTCTCTGAAGCAGGTCCAGGCCCTTCGAAGAAAGATCCGGGAGGATGCGATGCAGCTTGCTTGTCGAGTAGCGTGACGAATCAACGCGTACACTGTCGGCGTTGGGTAGGTTGGACATGCCACGCCAGTTCTGATCAGTGGGTCGTCCAAGAAGCTGCACCAACAAACGATTGGTCAGCCCGTCTTGGTAAGGCGACGCTACCATGACGCCCATAGCCCAACCTGGAAGATGCGGTCGAGTTGGTCGGAATCTGAGGTGCCAGGCAGCAGTGGCTCTCGTAGTAGCAGCTCAGCAAAGATGCATCCGCAAGCCCAGAGATCAACTGCAGCTGTGTACTTGTCATCCCCAAGGAGGATCTCCGGAGCTCGGTACCAGAGCGTGACCACCTTGGGCGTCATGGAATCCTCTCTCTCACGAGCGAGCCCAAAGTCCGCGAGCTTGAGCGTGCCGTAGCGATCGTACAGGATGTTGGACAACTTGATATCGCGGTGGATGACGTTCTGCTTGTGTAGGTAATCGAGCGCGTGCAGCACTGAGAGCATCATGCGTTTGAGTTCCGACTCTTTGAACGGGTGTGCTGACTGACGGCCACTGCCTCTACGCGACCGGAGCAGCAGCGAGAGATCATGCTCACAGTATTCAAACACCAGAAAGACGCTGTGAGGCAGAGGCAACGCGTGAGTCCAGAAGGAGAAGAAGAAGGGCAGGGCTCCACGCGTGCGGCGGACCTGGAGCGTTTGCGACCCACGACAACGTCCAGCAGTTGCACGCAGTTGGGGTGGCGCAGGCGCTGCAGCAGCTTGATTTCTCGTAGCGCTGTGATGGGAAACTGCGCAGCACAGGCACAGGCATCAGTCACAGAAGGTGAATGCGCGTCTGAACCAAGCCAACACGCACACCGTCCGATGCTTCATTGTGCAGGATGACGCGCTTGAGCGCCACGATGCGCTGCGACTTGCGGTCGCGCGCGCGGTAGACGGTGCCGTACGTGCCCTCGCCGATGCGATTGAGCTTCTCGAAGTCGTCTACGTCGCGGCAGCAGCCCAGGGGCTCAAAGAACGCGTCCACAACATCATCAGCGATCGTGATGCTGCCCATGGCAACGCCGTCCATTCTCGGTCGATGAGTTGGAGTTTATCTCACTTAAAAGCAGCACTGTTTTATCATGGTAAAGCAACTTTCAACCATTTTAAACGTATCAAAATAGTACTTTAGAAGCCTAAACAATGCTTATCTGCATGCGATAATGGTCAACTACACGGTCTAGGTGTAGGGTATGGTGTCGGTTCCGAGTCACATCAGGTCACGACATCTGATGTGTATCTGATGCGATACTTTTTCGGCACACTTCCATGGTCTGAGTACGCAGGCAGCAAAATGCCGTACGAACATGGCATCACCACGGACAGGAAGCGGTCACTGGCGCTCGAGCTATAGCGTCACGAACGGATGGGCGTCAGCAGGACGGAGACGCAGACCGACGGACGGAGAGCCACGAGTGATGGTGCAAACTACCGCTTAGAACTCACAGCTGGAGACAGAGAAAGCGACAGAGATCTCTGACGTGAGTGCTGTCGTCGTCGACCACAACGGAAGGAAAAAGCTCAGTAAGCTCACATTTCCACGACATATACAGGAGATTAGTAGCTAACGAGGTACGAGGTTGCTTCACGCTGCTTCCAACAGAAGAGACCACCAGACGACAACTCATGAGCCACGCTGTCCGACAGACTCTCATCACGGACGGAAGTGGAGGGTATCCCATGCAGACATAACGCAGAGACCACGCAAGCTCGAGACGCCTCCGCAGTAACCCGTGGCAGGCCACAACTAGTAGTCGATGCAGGTGGATACGCATGCTCAGTCGGAAGCGGTCGCAGTGCACTGGTCGCACTGGTCGCAGCACAAGCTCGCCGCGACGATTAGTCCTCCAGCGGGTGTGCTGTTGACTCCCTCGGCTGTCGGCCCTCAGCCCCTTCGTCACAACTCTCATCACCTGAGATGTGGTATCGCCAGACGATGTCCATCGGAATCGTCGTCACCATCGAAGTCCCAACGGTTCCAGTGGTCCAGTGGATACTCGTAGTCACTTCGATCTCAAGGTGTGTGTGTTGTGTATTTTCTGTGCAATAATATTCTTTCGGAGGAAGCAGTGACAAAGCGAAGCGAGACCGCAGAGGAGTGAAGAACTCAGCTCCTACTAAGATACAGCATAGTGCATGGTTCTAAAAATGAGAAGTAACGTGAGAACAGAAAGACAACACAAAACTGTATTGATATCTGAACGATATAACATGATGGTTGACTTCATTCTTACTAGTAATTCCCAACTACGAGTCTGATGAGTACATTACGAATCTGATGTGTAAGCAGTAGTATATGTGTGAATCAGTAATCATCCATGAAATGGACTGCTCGGAAGAAGACTTCGCTTTCACGTAGCAAGTCTATTTGCCATGGACGCTCTCGAGACGGTAAGTGAAGTAGGCACTATAACTGCGCCCTTGATTTTCGGATCTTGGCATAGTCTTTGTCAGAAACCGAGTTGACTATGAATTAGGCATCTAATCGGCAAAGTCGCTCAATTCCCAAGGCGGCGTGTTTCAGCCCTGCCCTTTGCCATAGCTGCTCCTCTCATGTACTAGTACGTCTGACACCCGCCTATCAAGCTACTGACGTATTCACTACTACGGCGGCGGAGAGGTACGAGCCATACCTGAAGCCGCTCATCCCGTTCGGCCCAAGCGCAGAGGAATTTGTTGCGCCAAGAGCTCGGTCTCTCTCTCTCTCTCTTGATGGCATGTCCTCTCATGCGCTTAATGTCACTTTCTTTTCGCGTGCATCCCTCACCCCATCATCTCCAGCGCAGACCCCGTGTCTTCAGTAAGGAGCCTTACGTGCTGCCTCCCTTTGCTTCTGCGGGTCTCGTGAGGAGCCGTCCATCTCAGTCGTCGGCGTCTACGTCAACACTCCATACAGACCTTGAAGCGCCGCGCACAAGTCCGACGTGATTTCCCGCCGGAACAAGTTGAACTTGCGCGACTCAGTCTCAGCGCGTGGTCTCAGCCACTCCGCTTCTGATTGGTCCAGACCAACTGTTCTCAGTTCCTGTCCTGCCTCTCGTAATCGACATGGACCGTCGTCAACATGTTTCGCTATGCAGGAAGTCTCTCTCCTTTCAGTACCTTCGACCATCTTCCCCGTCTGCGTCTACTGTATTACGTTCGCATATGCATGCTGGCCCACGTCATGCTCTTCCACTGCAGCGCCAAACGAGCCACCAGCCGCATCAGCCACCCAGGACGAGCGCAGCGCCGCGCGCCGCTCTGCTTTGCCCTGCGACGGCCACGTCAGTCCGCGATCCCCCGCGCAAGACACAGACCTATCCGATCGCCCAGTCCTCCCTCATGAACGTCGAGCTCAAGGACCTCGCGCCGCTGCTGCTCAAGAAGGAGCGCGCCGGTGGCGACGTGGACCCCTCGCAGGTCACCGCGATCGTGCGTGGCGGCCTGCAGGAGAACGAGCGCCGCAAGCGCATGGTCAAGATCGCGGAGAACCACCCGGTGCTTAAGGACCGCGACTTCCACTACCGCAACCATACGCAGCGCTACAACTACGGTGTCAAGAAGGTGCACCACTTCATCAAGACCATCCGCGAGCAGAATATCACGGACAAGGAAGAGCGCCGCTACCTGTACGCGGCCCTCGGTGAGCCGCTGCCGATCGATGTGCACCAGGCCATGTTTGTGCCAACGCTCGAGAACCAGGCGGATGAGGAGCAGCAGAAGAAGTGGCTGGAGTTGGCCCGTAACTTCAAGATTCTCGGTGCTTATGCGCAGACGGAACTCGGTCACGGCTCCAACGTCCAGGGCATTGAGACCACTGCCGTCTACGACAAGTCGACGCAGGAGTTCATCATCAACTCGCCAACGCTGACGAGCCGCAAGTGGTGGCCAGGCGGTCTCGGTAAGACGGCGACGCACGCAATTGTGCACGCTCGTCTCTCGATCGACGGGAAGGACCGCGGCGTGCAGGCGTTCCTTGTGCAGCTGCGTTCGCTCAAGGATCACCAGCCGCTTGCTGGTATTGAGCTCGGTGACATCGGCCCGAAGGTCGGCTTCAACGCCATCGACAACGGCTACGCCGCCTTCCACAACGTGCGCATTCCACGCGACCAGATGATGATGCGCTACACGAAGGTGCTCCCAGATGGCACGTTCATCAAGCCAAAGAGCGACAAGCTCGTCTACCTCACCATGGTGAACGTGCGTGCGTCTCTCATCCAGAAGTTCGGCCTTGGTCTAGGCCAGGTCACGACCATCGCGACTCGTTTCAGTGCCGCCCGTGTGCAGGGTCGCACCCCTGATGGCAAGGGCGAGTTCCAGGTCCTCGACTACCAGAACCAGCAGAACGCGCTCTTCCCAAGCATCGCCATGTCTTTCGCTGCCCACTTCGCTGGCACGACCATGATCAAGCTCCACGATGACGCCCTCGCTATCATCACCAGCGGTGGTTCGTCGTTCGGCGTCAAGCTGGCGGAGCTCCACGCCGTCTCGTCGGGTCTCAAGGCCTGGCTTGCGGAGAACGTCAACAATGCCATTGAGCAATGCCGTCGCCTGTGTGGTGGCCACGGCTTCTCGCAGGCAAGCAACCTCGCCCACATCTTCGCTGAGGCGGTTGGTGCCGTGACGTACGAGGGTACGTTCGACGTTCTCGTGCAGCAGCACGCCCGCTACCTCGCGAAGGTTCTCGTGTCGCTACCATACAAGAACCAGGACCAGGATGAAGCCACCATGACTAGCTTCCTGTCGCGTGCCAAGGCTCTGGCTGATCCAAACCTGCGCTGCACTGCCGAAAAGGCAAGCGACCTGCTTGACTTCAAGCTTCTCGTCGCGGCCTTTGAGACGCGTGCCACTCGTGCCATTGGCCGTCTTGCCAAGGAGTTCCAGGCCACCAAGAATGACCTGAACAAGTGCATGGTGCTCATGACCCGCGCGTCGCTCGCGCACTCGGAGCTCATCCTCGTGTCTTCGTTCGTTGATGGTCTCAACTCGGTCCCAGCTGGTAAGACCCGTGAGGCTATGACGACGCTCTGTGCGCTGTTCGCCCTTTGGCTCATCGTCAAGAGCCTCGGCGACTTCCGTGAGGACAACTACATCTCGTCGGCCCAGGCTGAGCTCGTGCGCCAGCAGCTCGTCGCTCTTCTTCCAGTCGTCCGCAAGAACGCCATCCTCATCACGGATGGCTGGGACTTCAGCGACTTCGAGCTCAACTCGGCCATCGGTCGCTACGATGGTGACATCTACCGCGCGCTGGTGAAGCGTGCTGCGGATGAGCCGCTGAACAAGACGCAGGTGGCGGAGAGCTATGAGCCATACCTGAAGCCGCTCATCCAGTCCGGTCTGTAAACCAGATGCGGCCCAGGCGCTGTCTAGATGTTGCATGTCGTAGTGAGGGCCATCAGAATCATTACCGTAATGGAACCACGAGATACAGACGAAGATCGACGTTTCCTCTTAAAGTACAGTGCTGCTGATTGCTTTCATGCCGAGCATCTCTATCGGCGCGCACATCCGATAGGACGTGCCGCTGGGCCGTTGGAGTTGGAGATGACGTGCTGCCAGACGCGGAGCATTTTGTCTTTGACACTGCGACTGGCAGTGCGGAGCTTGTTCTCCTTTTCCATGGCTGGATTGGCGACACTGCGAGGCTTCTTGGTCTCCATCGATGCTTGTGTGGACGCTGCTGCTGCTCGCTGGGCTTCGTGGTGGGCGAGAACCGGCTTGCAGATGAGAGGCTTCTGGTCAAAGCACTTGCTGACGATGGAGGTGTTCATGGTGTCGTGAGAGAACGAGGGTGCGGATCGTAAAATGAGAATGGCGTATGCAGAGAGAGCATTCGAGATGCAAGTGCGGAGGCTTGCCGCACACATTCCGGCAGACGCATCGAGAGAGTGATGGCAGTCACATGGCAGATGCGGAGAGAGTTGCCGGCGGAGTGACGGTGTTGACAGCAGAATGAATGTGCAAGCGTGTGGATGGGCATCCCTTGCGGTATGTACAGCACGAGACAGAACTAAGAGAATGGAGTCCACGCTGACCAAGAGGAGGCATGGGCCATGCCGCAGAATGTGGCAGGGCACATACTGCTCTTGAGTACCAAGTGTATGGAAGCCTCCGGACTCCTGAATATCCGTAGTGACGCCATGGTTGGGGGTGTGTCATTTTGGATCCTCTCCATGTTGTCCATGTATCAAGAGGGTCCGCTTGAACGGCTACAACCGGAAGCACCGTAACCCTTCCCTCGCGAGTGATGGTCTTATCTGCGTACTTAGTCCAATGCGTACTTATCACATTCTCGACGGTACTTCTGCAGCATTCCCGGCGCGCAAATTTCAAACCTGTACGCGGGGCGGAGGGAAGCAGCATGGCGTCCACGTCCACGGTCGTCACGCGCACGCCCGTGCGAGTGGGGGCCAATGGAAGCGTCGGCAACCGACTGGGCAGTGGAGCGAGCAGCGCAGCATCGTCCGCAGCACCGAAAAGCGCGCTTCGGACAGGCCGCGCGACGACACGGAGAGCGACAACAACCAGCACACCAAAGGCCAAGCTCAACATCAACTTCTCGGCAGTGAGAGGAACAAGCACGCCCAGAGGAACACCGCCTGTGAGGAAGCCTC
>KE463928.1:23496-40292 GCA_000387445.2 Pythium aphanidermatum DAOM BR444 | reverse complement strand
GAAAACGTGGATATCAGCAAGATCCTGCAGGGCGTGTTCGCGATGGTGGATGTTCGGTTGGGTGCTGATGGGGAGATCGACTGCAGTGACGCTGTGGCGAAGAAGCTGACGCAAATGGGCGCGACAATCATGAAGAAAAAAACTGGGAAATTGACGCACGTCGTCGTGAGCCATTTTACCCCCCAGTGGAAAGAGAAAGTGAACAAATGGCACTCGATATCGACACCCGTGGAAGTGGTGTCGCAGTTGTGGGTCAACGCGTGCTTCACGAACAAGCAGCGGATGAAGGAAGGCTCATTTTTCCCTGTAAACAAGGGGTTTGAGACGGGTTCAGTGACTCCAGCTCGAGCGACCAACGCGCTGAAGGGCTCAAGGACAACACTACCTAAGAAAGATGCAGCCCCAGCCACACGAAAGAGAGCCCCAACGACACCTGCAGCGAAGAAGATCTCCACGTTATCTACTGTTTTGACTACGCCAACGAATTTGAAGAACGGTGATCTGGTGACAAGCACGCCAACGCCACGCGCGACAGGCAGCGCACGTAAGCGAAGAGCTGCATCGATGGAACCCATGCCATCCGATGCAATCTTGAAGCTCCTGGGAAGTAATTCGAAGAAACTTCAAAAACAGAACTCGGCATCCGATGTTCGTAGTGCTCGTTCACGAAGCGGCCAAGATGATCTCCTATCGACGCCTACGAAGAAGCCGCTTCCGGAACCATCGACTCCTCCATTGACTGTACGACTACGCGCAGTAATGGAACGCCGCCGACGAACGATCGACGGCTCGTCCACTGTAGCTCTGGAATTACAAAGTCTGAGTCAAGTAAACCAAGCCACGGAATGCGTCTCAGAGAGCTGCTCAGAAGGCGAGCCTGAAGCTTCTGCTCCGACAAGTAAGACCGCGAGTACTGAAACTTGCCCAGTTAATGCTGAGAAGACCTCTGCAATTCCCGAGCCTGTCGCGCAGACGTCAATGAGTCTGAGTCTACAGTCGCCTGCAGTCCCGTCGAAAGGAGAATGGGCTTGCTCTATCTGCAGTTGCCTCAATGCAAAGACTCGTCGGCTATGCAAAGGATGTAAAGCGTCACGTGTTGCTGCTAAGACATCCGTTACTGATAAGACACCATCCAAACGCGCAAATGCCAAGACCGCTTCTGCCACACCCACAAGGCGGCGATCAGTTTGTGCGAAGCCCCAGCCTGACACACCTTCTAGTCTCGCATCCACCACACCTAAATCTCAGAAGCCACCTCTATCAAGTTCGAAGTCGCCTGCACGGCCGAAGCGACCTCGGTCGACAAGCTCTAATGAAAAGCAGACATCTAGTGTCCGCAGCAGCAATGATCTTTTTGCAGGTGAGAAACTCGAGTCTACAACACCGCAGCGGCCGCCGAAGAAACAAAAGACCACCACGACAACAAGCACAACAAGCAAAGCAATTACTTCAGCAAAGAAGGCTGCTCCACCGAGAGCAGTCATTGGCATCACTGGCGTTGATAATGGGACGAGAAGCGTTATTGAGTGCGCGGTTCATGGCATCGACGCCAATATGGCAGCCGAAGTCGGTCATCGCAAAGCAAGAGTGGTGAAGAGCTTAGACTATGCGGCTGGAGTAACCCACCTTGTTGTTGGCCCGGAGATGAAACGTACCATCAAGGTCCTTTTTGCAATCGCGCGTGGGGCCTGGATAGTTTCCCAGGGATGGGTCTTCTCGTCGCTGGACAAAGAACAATGGCTGAATGAAGAAGAGTTTGAGCTAGATGCGTTTCCAAAGCGACAGTCGAGAGCCGAACCGGAGCAGCGACAAGTGTTTAGATCGTTGAAGTTCTTCGTGGGCGCGAAAGTTGATCCATCGCGCGAAGTTCTCATCTCACTAATCCAGTGTGCGGGCGGAGAGGTGCGTTGATTACACTTAGTCCTGAATCATGTGTGAATACTGACGAATCATGTGTGTAGATCGTGAACCAAATCTCAGTCGCAGATTATTGCATCTGCGGTGATGACACATTGTTCCGCCGAGCGCACAGAACTGGAATTAAGGGTGTAGCTCCAAAGGTAAGCGTCAATGGTCCCAACTCTATGTATGCAATTGCTAACACCTTTCTCGTGGCAGTGGGTGTTTGACAGCATTGCTAATCTGAAACTGGAGAGCACGGATGGATATGGGCCGAATGCAAACAAGCCTGATGATGCGTGAATATCGTATTGAATGGAACGCATGAAGTACGGTGCAATGAGGGACGGTGAATTTTGATAAAGTAATCGGTTGGCGTAGGTAAGCTAGGCGTCATCTAGTGGTAGCATTAGTTCTTGTGTTGGAAAGCGATTTTCATGCCGCCTTGCGAGCTGTGGTGTTAGTTCTGGGATTTGCTGTGTACTCTTGAGCCTGTGTGGTTGCAGCCATTGATCACGGACTCGTATACGAACCCTTTAGGACATCCAGACACTCTTACCCGAGCGATGATCTTGTTCACGTTCACTTGAAGACGTTTCAGATCACGAATGTAGACCTCCCGCAGTCTCTCAATTGCGTGTTGCACAGCCTCCGTCTCGTTCGCCTTGGTATTATCCAGCGCAGTCTTCTTGTTATGGGCTTGATCAAATTCTGTCGACCGTTTAATGCTGGTGGAACGATCTCGGTCGGCCGCAGAGGATATCGGTGATCGCAATGTCTGGTTGATGCGCTCGCCTTGGTGATCAACCCGTCAATCTTCGGTGACCCTCCTCTCATCTCGCACTGATGCACGTACCATGTTCTTCATACTCTAGCGCTATTCCATACGATATCAGCCACAGAAGGACTCTGACCACGTCGTCTCCAGGCCGACCATCCCATTCCGTTGTGTCAGGCACTTCCCGTCGCAGCTCAATGGGACTGCCAGTTCGCTCCAAGTACTATTAATAAGCCACACGAATCGCTCGCCAGTCAATCGCCTGACTGTACATCATACTTCCTATAGATCGCGACAAACCGTCTGCGTGGCGCTTATCCATTCCAAGGGACTCGTCGCCAGGCGCATCTTCGACCGACCTTCGATTGGGTCGGCGCGGATCACGCGGTCTTCCAGCCACATCACAGCGTCCGCCGCGAGTCTCCACATGGGGCGCTCATCCGCCATGCCACTGTACCCCATCTCTTTCAGACGCCCTGCCGCCTCGCGCCATGGGCCGTCTTCACGTCGCCGGTCAGCATCATCCGAGGAGGTCGGCGGTGCCATTTTGTCTACAAGTTCATTCGAAGATTTCGGGTGCATTCGTCGCTGCTACCACAATACCAACTTCAAGTTGTGACATGGAGCTGAATCGGTGGCATGAATCTTAGAGGGTTACATTGTGGTTACAGTCGTCATCTCCTACTCGACGTCGCACACCTCATCTTCATCTCCGGCAGCGAACTCCTGAGCCCAGTAATGATGGTGCGTCGCGTCCGCGTTGAAGGCATAGCCGGCGCCAAAGAACGAGAACACACTGGCCAGGAGGATGTCGCGGTGCTCGGGTGACTGCATGAGGGCGCGTACGACGACAGTCGGACTCCGCTGACCAGCTGTGATGGTCTCGCCTAGAGCCGTGTAGTTGAATCCTTCATCCACGATGCGATCAATTGGGGTCGAGCTATCGGAACCGTTGTTGAAGACAAAGTCATTCTCTGCCATGTCACTTGCGTGGCGTTGTGCTGCCGACACGAGTTTCCTAGTGGCAGGTAGAGATTAATCAGCTCTAGGTTGATAGAGAAAGGAAGGAAGACTATCGCCGTCGTACTCATTAATGCAGAGAGCTCGAACGCCTACAGTTGCACGTTCAGCGTTGATCAAAGCGAGCATGTCGGTGGTAAAGTTGGAGAAGCTCAGTTCGCTGGGCAATGACCCATCCGTTCCCTCAAGCAGCCTTTCATAATATGGCATGTCGAACAACCCAATGCCATCCATGCTTGCAAAAACAGAAGCTGCACCAATGGCGATGAGCACGAGAGGACGGACGATCGTCATGGCCGTTGAGGTACGAAGGTCGGTTGCTAAGACTCGGCTGGCGAGTGAATTGGATAATGGCAGACGAGCTGGAGTGTGCGCCACAGAGAGGCATCCTCGGGTGCGTTGCTGTGCGGTGTGGTAGGAGCCAGATCAAAGCGTCAAGCGCCGCGGAACGCTGCCATCAGCCGCGCCGCGAGTTCCTCGCTGTGCGACATGATCGTCATTGAGCTGGTCGGCGGTTGAAAACGGTCAATGCGAGTCACTCAACTGAGGTGGCATATCAGCACGACCACCAAAACGGCCACTAATGAGGGGACGATGACGAAGATGAAGTGCTTCATGGAAGGACCGTGGACGTACCAGACCCTAAGTCACATGACGGAGATACGCAAAGCCCAACCTGATACTGTAGGAGACTCAAGGAAGAATCTCAGAATGCTGCTGTCGTACTGGTGTGTGGAACCTCTACGTCCGAAGGTCTTCTCTGCGGCCCCTTGTGAGCGGATTTCTCCATCGCGAGTGAGTTGTTGATGTGCGATCACTCATTCAATAAAATAACTCTCCTAATAACCTGACGCGTGCGATATCGGCCTAGTCTCATAGATGCAACCATCGACGCACCAAGGAGACGTCCTCTTCCGTCTTCTTCTCGACAGGCTTGTCACATGTCTCCTTGAATGCATTAGCAAAATGCATCGCCCAAAAGTGCTTGTAGCCCGTGCGACGCCCGTAGCTGTATCCAACACCCACAAAGGCGTAGTCGCCAAGGATGTTATCTCGGTGCTCCTGAACGCTGAGGAGGGCTTGTAGCGCGTCGTTGGCGTTCTCATACCCAGCAGCTACATCTTCAGTCAAGGTGGTGAACACAAAGCCCTGGTCGCTAACTCGTTCGGCGGGGCTCGAAGTGTCTTCGCCCGTGCCCGAGAAATAATCGCTATCAGCCATGTCATTTGCCATGATTTGCGATGCCCGCATCATTTTCCTGCGTGATCCATCGATCGTCAGCCCATTGATACCACGATCCAACTCCAACGAGCGCAACGTACATGTTGGTGCACACAGGACGCTTGTCGTGTTTCTGGCGCTCTTCGTTGATCAGCTTAATCAGCTCGGCCGTGATATCTTCCTCGGAGACGCGTCGAACACGAATAAACGATGCGCTTGTAGTCTTGACGCAAAACGAGACGGCGAAGAGCATCACAGCGCACAAGGCAAGGCGCACAAACCGCCAGGGCACTGGAGCGACGCGTAACTTCTCCATAGCTTAGGTGATTGCTTCGACGACGCGAACGAGTGCGGTTGCAAGTGGTCTTTTCAGGTGCGCGTTATCACTTCCGTGTTCCTTTGATGTGACGGACGGACGCTGATCTCGCCGTCTTGTAGTCTGCGCTCAAGATAGTCCTTCGGGGCGCACGTCGAGCGTCTATTCCTAGTGGCTTTGTGGACGTGTCGCAATGCTCAGAGCGTTCTCTTCGCGTGGCGCGTGAGCGAATGCCGCGTCCTCGCTTCCTGCCCACCACGACTCGGACGTGGATCAAATGAGCGACACGCAGATGGCAATGATGACGGTTGAGCGGCGCGCCCATCAGTGGTTTACCTACGAAGTGCGCGCTGATTGGGCCACTGGGTTGGATCCAGTGATCCCATTGGCTCCTGGGTGCCACAGTTGTCCGGATCTCTGCTGCAGAAGCCCCATCCCCCCGATTGTTGTTTCGCGTCGTGCTCTGTTGGTGGATGCATGCCTCAGACGCGCTATGCAGTCTCCCCCCACACACACACTCTCCTGAGTGAGAGCGCGCTCACACGACTTCAAGAGGGAGTTCGAGTTCCCTTGCGTCCGGAAGACGTTGTGCATGGGTCAGTTACTCCATCGCCCGCGTCCTATGCAAAGGCAGACGCTCGAATCTGTCAGCCCCTTTGGTGTTCGGTCAGCGAGAAACGAGCCATCGAAGTGAAGGGTGCCCGTTGCATGGTTGTGGGCGAGCGAACAACAGATGGAAATTCCGACTGGTCGGTTCTCGTGGTGGATACGAAGCACACTAACGTTTCCATCTGTCGTTGCGTTGTTGGACCTTGACGGGTCGGCCCATTCCACTCCTCGCCCAACCCGGCCTGTTTCAGCAAGAGTGACCTCGTACTTAAACGAATCCGTCTTGAACCTGATTCGTAATAAATAGGATTTGTACAGTACTGTGTCGCGAGGCCGCCATCTCCCGTTGCGAAGAAGTCCCAATCCCCCCAGGTGCAAGAGAGAAGGAAGAATCATGAGCGATACCGACGTGTCTGCTGCCGCCGCCGCCAACGCTACGGCACCCGCGAAGGTACTGACGCCCACGCCATCGTTGGCACCAGAGGATATGCCGAAGGCGCGCCAGGTACGCCGCCTTGGACTGAGATTTGGGCGTGGTACATCGTTACTGAGACCCCCGACCCGTGTGCGTGTGACGTGACTCGAGCAGATCGTGAGCATCAACGAGGAAGGCACCAACTTCGAGCTTGATGCTCAGGCACTGGAGGAGATTTTCCACAAGGTGCGATGCTGAGAGGGACCGTGGAGAAGAGGCAGCGACGTAGACGCCTGACGTTGAACACGCTGTAGGTTCCAGCGGAGATGAAGGTGGCCATCATCTCGGTCGTTGGCGCCTTCCGCACAGGCAAGTCATTCGTATTGGATCTCTTCCTTCGCTACCTGCGCCATGGCAGCACGACGCGTATTGTGGATGTCGAGACGGGTGTCCCAACGGACTCGGACGATTGGAAGCAGTGGGCGTACACGGGCGTGGAAGGCTCGGGTGAGTCCAAGCTTGAGGGCAACTCGAACATGGAGCAGACGCACGGCGAGAAGGGCTTCTCGTGGCGTGCGGGTCGCAAGCGGAACACGACGGGTATCTGGATGTGGGAGACGCCGTTCATTCGAAAGAGCCACACTGGCGAAGAGATCGCCATCTTCCTGATCGATACTCAGGGCATGTTCGACTCCGAGACGTCGCAGATGCTCACCGCGAGCATCTTTGGCTTAAGCACGCTGCTCAGCTCGTACCAGATCTACAATGTGGACAAGCGCGTGCAGGAAGACAACCTGCAGCATCTGGCTCTGTTCACCGAGTACGGTCGAATGGCTCTGTTTGGAAGTGCCGACAGCAGCTCCATTGTCATGCCGGCGATCAACAAGGATAGCCTCAAGAAGTCGTCCTCAAGTGTGTCGGCTAAGAGCGGAGACGGAGAGGATGACGAAGACGAAGACGACGATGATGACGAGAGCAGCTCATTCCCTCGTCCATTCCAGCGCCTGGACTTCTTGGTGCGTGACTGGCAGGACTTCTCGCGCAAGCAGACGCTTAAGGAGAAGCGCGCCGACATGAAGCAGTACATGAAGGAGCTCCTGTCGTCACGTAAGCAGAAAGATCTTGCAGACACCCGTGAGCAGATCAACTCGTGCTTCGAGCATGTGCAGTGCTTCCTCCTACCACACCCTGGTCATGAAGTCACGGAACGAGAGTATGATGGCTCAGTTGAGGCAATTGACAACCGTTTCCTTGAGCTCTTGACGAACTACTTGGACGATCTTTTTGATGCCAAGCACCTCTTCCCGAAGAAGATTCACGGCATGACTGTCAACTCGCGCGAGCTGCTCACGTACATCAAGGCCTACGCGGCGCTTTTCCGTGAAGCCACCATCTTCCCAGAAGCGAAGACACTGCTAGAGGCCACGGCGGAGGCCAACAACGTCAACATGAAGGACAAGGCTATCAACATCTACAAGAAGGAGATGGAGAAGATCGTTGGCCCAAAGTGCAAGTATGTGTCGCCGAAAGAGGTTGCTGCACACCACGAGCTCTGCTTCCAGGGCGCTGTCACTGTGTTTGACGCTGGTGCTAAGATGGGCCGCCGCAGCCAGATCCTCAACTTCCGCCAGCGTCTGATTGACGAGATCATGCAGGAGCACGCCCGCTACGTCGAGGTGAACGCCGAGCGTGATCCGTACAAGTACCTCGAGTTCTACCTGGTGCCAGGTGTCATCGCAGTGTCTCTGCTTATCTTCCGCATCACTCAGGATCTCTTCTGTTACGAGCACATCGGCTATGACATCCCGCTGTACGATTGCAAGTAAGTATCCTCATCTGCTGCGTCGTGTGCACTTGTGGCATTTTAACGCCTCGTTGTGTAGGCACGTGAGCACGACGCTGACCAACCTGTACTGGGCCATCTTTGTGTTCATGATCTTGATCGCTGCCACCACGGGCAAGGTTATGTTCGATGTACTCAAGCCATTCATCATGGTGCTCAAGGTCGCCATCCAGGGCGCCATCGGAGGCACGAAAGAGAAGGCCGAGTAAGACCTTCTCATCCAGTTAGGAGTATGGGCGTCGTGATACGGGCGCTGTCAGTCGGCTTTGTGTGGAAATGCTCATTTGATGCATGCGTGAATAGATCTCATTCACATAGTACTACGTGGTTCTGTATTGACTGCTAAATAGATAATAGGTAGTTTTGCGAATCAAAAATCTATGCGGCACTCGAGTTGCCTTGGACACTACTGGTGTCAGACATGGAGAGAGACCGTAGGCGACGGAATGGCATCAGCGCCCATTCTGTCGCAGTCTTCCACGCCCCAGCAGCGAAGTCGAACAGCATGTACTGGCTCGGGTGCTGATCAGGGAACACAGGGAGTCGTAGTAGGTGTCGGGCCATGCGTTGTCCACATCGCTGCGACTGATCGTGCATCCACCAGAGCACCGAGTACGACGCACCGTTGTCGTCGTTCTCGTGGAGCACCATGCCCGCATACCAGTGTCCGTTGTAGTGTACTTCCACGGCGTCTCCCCGATTGAAGGGATGCAGTTTCTCGTGTTGCATCTCGTCGTCTTCATTTCGTACGACGACCTCTTCGACTGCGGTTGGAGAGCCCGACACCACTTGTTTCACGGGCTTCAGCCCATTCACATCGGACTTCACATCAACTGCGAGCATTGTGAGCGACGAACGTGGAGACAGCGCAGCGTATTGGGCTTCAATGTCACGTAGAAAGCCGTTGACGAAGTCGAAGCCTTCGATGAGGATCTGCCGCATGGGGCTCGAGGCGAACGGTGCGCGGTCGACTGCATCCTCAACGAAGTCGTACGCACGTTTGAAGCGCATCAAGAGCCCGTCGACGGCGTAGTCGCGAGGATCAATTGATTGTTCCTTGCGGCACATAGGGCACGAGTGGAAGCGGTGCTCTACGGCCTTAGAAAGGCATGACCAGCAGAACGTGTGCTTGCACGAGAGCGTGATGGCGCTCTTGACTTCGCTCTGCAGACAAATCGGGCACGACACCTTGTGCTCGCTGATGCGGAAGTTGCCGTCCGGCAAGATGCAAAGCATCACACGATCGGTCAGCGCGCTCGTCGCTGCGCACAGCTTGTCCATCGACGCGCCATCGTAGAATGACTGGCATTTCAGGTCCTCCATGACCGTCGTCTTGAGCTCCGCAGGAGCGAACAACTTGTCAAACTTCTTAGTGATTTTCACGATCGCAAGACTGTTGAGCAGAATGTACCGGCGAAACGCATCGACCTTCTCCGACAGCTCAATCACGCCTAGCAGTAGGGCGCGCGCCTGTGGGGGGCTGAGCACCCATCGGCTGCCGAGCGCATTGCGCAACACGCGCAGCTCCTTGTCGTACAGCTCGCTGTAGATACGGTTATGTGCAGCGTTGAGCTGCTGCATCTGCTGCTCCAGTGCCCCATGGAAGCGAGTCGCCGCCTCCGAGCCACCTTCCGTCGCGAGTACACGGAGGGTCTTCTTGAGGTGCTTGTAGTCAACGTAGTCGCCGTCCCACGCGGGCGTCGCGAGGCTGCGCATGCGCTTGCCGAACTTCATGGCCGCTGGAGTGGGACCTGCGCGTTCTGTTCCGGAATGAGCTCTCGCAGCGCATGGGATGCACGGCGTCTCTGCGCCTGCCCATTCACTCACCCACGGGCGTCTCTCGAGTGCTCATGGGCCAGTTGAGCTGCTTGAAGACGCTGGACATGAGGCGCGTAAGATTCCCGCTCAAGATTCGACTACATACAGACAATAAATGGTAATGAATCTGATCATAATCTAGTTCATTCCCATTGACGACCTTGTTATGTAATTTAAACAATAGTTTGGAATGATCGCCGTGTACTTTGGTAGTAAACAATATAAATATGGCTAGGAGGCATGTGTCTCAGCCAATCCCTGTACGTTGGGGCAAGATTCCCGCGTGTAAATTACGCAACTGCCCTCTCTGCACCAAAAATTCTGAGATCCGTAGCATTCAGTATCGTCTAGAATCGTTATTATCTCGTTGGACAAGTATGTCTTTTGTTAAATACGAATAGCTGATCCGCTGCCCTACTTCAACCACCTAATCTAGGTCTCAGATACCCAAAACCAATACATTGCCAAGGGGTTTCTTGTCTTTATGAGAAGACACGCAATTCCATTTGCGGTCGGCGCATCTCGTCGCTATTTATCGCGGCGCCAGCGACGCAGACGCGCGTAACAGTAGCAACACACAGTGTGTAAATAGCATCGCAGAGAGGAGTGCTACCATGAAGAACGAGGGCGACGAGGACGTGAGCAAGATGGAGGTCAAGATGTCGGACGACATGCCGCTCAATGGCTCGTCCGCAGCCGACCGAGGTATCCTCGGCGATGTGTCGGGCTTCCAGACCATGTCCCAGCAGAGGCGCCGCAAGTATCTTGTGCGGGCACTCGTGGCAGCCGCGTTCTTGTTCTTTATCATCGTTTACCTCGTTGTGAGTCGCAGCGGTGCCAAGGGCGCCCACAATGCCGGTGAGGAGAGTGAGAGCGACGCCTGGGACCAGTTCCCATCCTCTGTGCGCTCCATGATCGACCGGACGGTGGATCCATGTGAGGACTTTTACCAGTATAGTTGCGGCAAGTGGCGCGTGAATGCCGACATTCCAGGGGACAAGTCCTCCATCCACGCGTCGTTTTCCACGGTCCAAGATGAGAACGAACTCGTGTTGCAGGCGATCATGCACGAGAACCTGCCACTTGTGGGTGAGTTGTTCAACACCTGTATGAACGTTAGTGCCATCGATGCTGAAGGCACCAAACCGCTTCGTGGTTATCTGGACAAGATCGCGGCAGTGAGTGACCGTGCTTCGCTCTTCCGCTTAGCAGGCGATCTCTCCAAGATCGGACCCAACTTTTTCACGGGCCTGAGCGTCCAAGCTGACGCCAAGGACGCGACTGTGTATCTGCTGTATGCATCTCAGTTTGGCCTGTCACTACCAGATCGAGACTACTACTTAGACACGAGGCAGTGGGCAAGTCTCAAGGCGCCATTCGAGGAATACGTGAAACAGTTGTTCACTCTCGCTGGCTTCAGTGATGATGACGTGGAGAAGAACGTCGATCTAGTTGTCAACTTCGAGCAGCAACTGGCAAAGTTATACATCCCAAAGGAAGAGCTTATCGACCCAGTGAAGACATATAACCCCGTGCCATTCAAGGATGCGATCGCCAGGTATCCTCTGCTGCTGGGTGCTTTCCTCGATGGCACGAGCATCCAGACAACGATTCAAAACAACACCGCCATATCGAGCGCAGCCAAGGCAAAACAGGCAGCGGTCGTGAGTATCGAAACGCCAGCCTTCTTCGAGAACGCCGAGAAGCTTGTCTCAAGTACACCTATTGCAACGCTGAAAGCCATTTTTGCATATCAGCTCCTACGCGACTTAGCACCGAGTTTGTCGGAGCCATTCGTGACAGCAACCTTCGAGTTCTTTTCGAAACGTGTCGGTGGCCAAAAAGAGCGTTCTCCACGATGGAAAGTGTGTCTACGTCGAGTGACAAAGCATTTCCCCGACCTTATTGGGAAGTACTACTTCATCAAGAAGTTTGACACTGCCAGCGAAACTCTTGCCAAGAACATTGTGGCCAATATTGAGACTGCGATGACCAAGACGCTGAAAGATGAAGTCTCGTGGCTCGATGGAGACACGAAGGACGCGGCTCTGACCAAGATGAAGCAGATCGCCAACCTCATTGGCCACTCGTCGCAACAAGAGCACTTCCCCTTTGTCCTTTCCGAGTCATCGTATTGGAACAACCTTGAGACGCTCCACCAGTACGAGTTCGCCAAGTCAGTGAAGCGCATTGCGACGACCGTTAAGCGCGACGAATGGTTCATGCCGGCGAGCGAAGTCAACGCGTACTACAACCCGGCAACTAACCAGATCGTGTTCCCTGCTGGCATCTTACAGCCACCGTTTTTCGACAAGAGAGCACATCCTTCACAGAACTATGGAGCCATTGGAGCAGTGATCGGCCATGAGATCACGCACGGCTTTGACGACAATGGCCGCTACTATGATGGTGATGGCAACCTCGTGGACTGGTGGGACGACAAGACTGATGCGGCCTTCCGCACCCGCACCAAGTGCCTCGTCGACCAGTATGGCAGCTTTCCTGTTGTGAGTGACATCGACGACACAACGGTGCTGGGGAATGTGAATGGGAACTTTACCCTCGGTGAGAACATAGCCGACAACGGCGGCGTGAAGGTGGCGTTCCAGGCACTGCAGGAGTATCTCTTTAACCGCGACGAAGAAGCTGAGCTACGTGAGCCGTCAACGATGTCGACAAACTCAGCAGAACGCCTATACTTCGTCTCGTTCGCCCAAACCTTCTGCGCCAAGTCGTCGGACGAGGCCATGGTCCGCCGTATCCACACTGATCCTCACTCCCCAGAGAGATGGCGTGTGAACGGTGCGTTGATGAACTTTGGCGAGTTTGCACGTGTATTCGAGTGCGCGGCAGGCTCGAAGATGGCGCCCAAGGATACATGCCAAGTGTGGTAGTCGCTAGCGAATCTACTCTCTTGTATTTTGCGAAAACAATACAATCCGAACATTTGAACTGTTTCTCTTTTCTAAACTACACAGGAAGCGCCGCGACATCCTGTGTGTGCTTGCCATGCTTCGGAGGTGCTCGCTCATCTGCTAAGAAGCCTTGGCGCTCGGGGTCTCGCGAGGCAGAAGACGTCTCGTGAACGTATTCCGGCAAACACCGATCGCCGAAGTTGAGCACAATGCCTCGGTCGAATGGGTTCGCGTACGTTCCGTCGGCGCCACGCAGGTACGCGTATCGGTGCGAGTTGACGACTTCATTGGTCGTTAAGTTCTTTGCTGTCAGGTACATGTGGAAGCCGAAGAGATGGCCCACAGGGAGCAGGAGGACGAAGCCGTAGACCATCAGTACGATCAGCCACCAGGGCGCTCCGTGGGCACGCCACTGCAGGTATAAGATGTACTCGAGCACGACGAGATTGAGCGCCAAGCCACCAACAAAGCCCATGAAGTACACGTAGTTTCCACGACCTACACAGTTGTCGACGAACGGGCAGCTACGATAGCAGCATACAGTTAGCTCAGAAAAAGCTCACACATGTACATGTGGTGTACGCACTGGTGATCGAAAGTGTCGATGCAGATCTTACACACGCGGCAGTGTTTGGCACGTAATGGACGCTGGATATGGCAGCTGTGGCACAAGGGACGTTCCATCAGGCACAGGTTACTGTCATTCAGGGTCGCGTCGCTTCCATGGACCAGCGTCTCAGTCACGTGCGTGTACTCGTCCTTGAAGTGCTGGTGTTTCGCGAGGTTGCCTGGGCTCGTGCGCACCGTCTTGAAGAAGAAGCCCCACACAACCGCATTCCACAACAAGTGGAGAACGTACATGGCGCGCAGCTCGGGCATGTGGGGGATGATCAGTCGGATGTACGCCAAGATCGACAGCGGGATATTTGCGAGCACGAAGTAATACGGTGCCCGAGAGCTCTCCCACCACGCAAGAACGTTCCACTTCTGTCGGAATTGTCGCCGCGAAAGATAGTTTGCTACCCGGTCGTAGCCCTTGATCTTGGCGAGCTGATAGGGAGTTCTGCCGTGCGCGTCCAGCACTTCCATGTCGCTCTCGAGCTCTTCGACAAGGTACTGCACCGTCGCGAACTCGCCTCGCATCGCCGCGAGATGCAGAGGCGTCTGGCCGTATCGATCTTGCTTGTCTGTTGAGAGTCCGAGGTACTGGAATACAGATACAATCTCCGTTGCTCCCTTGTAGGCCGCCCAGTGGATGGCGCTGTCCTCGTCAATGTCGACGAGATTGACGTCGGCTCCATGCTTGACACAGAACATCACCAACAGAGGGAAGCCGTACTGCGCCGCAATCAACAGCGGTGTGCGGTGCTTGGTGGCGTCTGCAGTGTTGATATCGACGCCCAGCTTCACAAAGGTCTTGAGCGCTTGGAGGTTCCCCGTGGAGCACGCCCAGTGAATCGGGTGGAGACGCACGGCGTCCTCGCTTGGTACATCGAGAGGCGCCCCCAGTGAATGCACGTATTCGAGGAACTCACCGCTCCCTCGTTGCGCTATCCAGTGCGCGAGCGTATGGCCCTGTGCATCTCGCTCGTGTGTCAATGCAGCGCCATGGTGCGCCACCAGCTCCTTGAACTGCGGGAGGTTGTTGGTCTTGGCACACAGAAAAAGCGCATCCAGCGGCGTGAGCTCCTCTACTTCTTCTGCCACGTGACCCTCGTGGTGGTTGCTACTGTGATTGCACTGCGGCCCGTGCTGATGCGCCACGGCACCGTGGGCGTGGCCATGAGCATGACCATGGCTGTGCCCGTGGCTGTGGCCCATCGACTGCGCCGCGTGGTCGTGCTGCTGCAGCGGCTTGAACACATACCGCGGCGTCACGTAGCCTACGCCCTGAGGCGCCTTCGGAGCGTCTGCCGGCGTCGTGGCGACTGGCGAGGGGCCGTCAGCGTGGTCATCGGGGCTGGTCATAGTGTCGCGCTCAATCGTCGCACCAGGAAGGCGTGTGTCTTGCTTCGTTCCGTAAACCAGGTTACACCGAAGGGTACTGTAACTAACCACAAGCAGACTGATATGGTTCGTAACATGTGCCAAGTGTCGGCTCATATCGCGCCATGACAGGTGACCATCATTCTGCTCGCGTGTGAGCTGCTGGCTAGCGTTCGAGAAGACACAACAGGCACAAGCACATCGAGTATGGGAGGCGACAAGCGGAAGCGCCCAGCTGAGGTGCCAGCCAAGGGCGGAGCCGCGAAGGGAGCTAAGAATTCACAGCAGAAGAAGCAGAAGCACACACACGCACAGAAAGCGACCGAAAAGAGTGTGTCCAAGACGAATGGGAAGCCGAAGAGTGGCAAGGATGCCAAGAGCGGCTCGGCCTCAGGAGCGAAGCCTGTGACGGTGGTGGCCAACTCAAATTGGTTGGCCATGAAGCAAAAGATTCAGCAAAGAGATCAGAAGTTCAGCCAGTCGACTGAGAAGAAGCATGATCTCGATGTGAAGGCGCACAAGCAGAAGGTCAAGGAGATGCAGCAGGCCAAGAAGAAGGAGCAGAAGGCTGCCCAGTGGATCGACAATTCGCTCATCGTGGCAATGGATTGTGAGATGGTCGGTGTGGGATTATCCGGTCGTCAGAGCGTGCTTGCACGATGCAGTATCGTTGATTACGATGGAAATGTTCTGTACGACAAGACTGTTCGACCGGTCGAGAAGGTCACAGGTTGGTTCTGTGTGAACTACTCACAATGCCGCTATACGCATTCATATTTTGTGCTCTTTGCCATAGATTTCCGTACCCACGTCAGTGGTATCCGTTCTCGCACGTTGAAGAATGCGATTCCCTTTGCGCAGGTACATTACTTTTGATGCTATCCATTTTGGCATTGCCATTGACTCCATATATACGTTGTCCCATAGTGCCTCAAGGAGGTTGGCAAGTTATTGAAGGACAAGATCATCGTTGGCCATGCCTTGAAGAATGATTTCAAAGCTCTCATGTTTACGCCCCCGAAGAACCTTATTCGTGACACAGCGAAATACCGTCCATACATGCGTCGAAAGATGAACGGCACGGTGAGCGGCATCTCATTTCTGATGTAATCACTTTCGTTTCCTGACCTATGTCCCGCTACTCACAGAAACTCTACCCCAAGTCATTAAAGCATCTTGCGGAGGAGTTCCTCGGTATGACAATCCAGATAGGAGAGCACGACTCCGTTGAGGATGCCCGAGCGACGTTGTCTCTGTACAAACGTGAGCAGTACGCGTGGGAGAAGTATCTGCGCACGAACAAGACCCAGAGCAGCCTCGTTGGTGTTGCCCCACCACTGCCAAAAGACTCGAAGTCCAATGGCAAGACCCCAGGTTTCGACGAAGACGACGAAGGCACCGACAGTGAGGACGAGTTCAGCGCTTCGTCTGCCGCCAAGAGCTCGGCCAGACTCACAGTCCCGGACTCGAAGGAGCTGGCGATCACTGAGTTCGCTGAATAAACTGACTCGCTCAGTACGGCCTAGCTTGGCCCAGACAACTTTGTCATGATTAGCCTAGAGGTAAACATAAAACCTTACCAAAACTTGGCCTTCTCCACACAAGTAGGTTTTTAGATTAAGGTTTTTCTCGACTGGTTGGGCAGCCTCACTGGTTCTCCATGGATCCATTCACTGTCATTTTCCTACACACTCGCTCAGAGAAGCCACCATGACTATGTCTGTATGTGCGTGTATCATCCAGCGTTGCTGTGCCTCGACGTACAGCATGGGAGCCCCTTTTACCAGCAGTCCATCTCGTACGGGCGCACGCAGCTCTCGTGGTTGTGTGCGGTCGGACGGCTTTCCAAGTGATGTCGCTGTTAAAAGTGGGGCTGATAGTAATCTCCATTTCGGCTCGGTTCGTCCACCCTCGCGCCGCATGGGCTGCACGACTTGGCGGCGCAGTGCCCCTTTTATCACTTCGGTGACGAGAGG
>KE463927.1:46789-74249 GCA_000387445.2 Pythium aphanidermatum DAOM BR444 | reverse complement strand
CTCGAGACTGCTATGGGTGCTGCTATTGAGTGCTTCGACGGCGCCGGCGCTGTCTGCGTGCCACGCACGCGTTTCGCTCCTGTGAAGAAGTGTGACGACCTTCTCCTTCTTCGTTCGGACGCGTACGTCATCACTGAGGACTACCGTCCTGTGATCGCCCCTGAGCGTGAGGGTGTTGCCCCGATTGTTTCGCTTGACGGCAAGACCTTCAAGCTTGTGCAGCAGCTTGAGGCCGCTCTCCGTGGCAACGTTCCATCGCTCATCAAGTGCGACCGCCTGAAGATCTCGGGCAAGGTTGGCTTTGCACAGGGCGTTGTCTTTGAGGGTGCTGTCACCGTTGTGAACAACAGCTCGGAGGAGAAGACTGTTCTTCCAGGCACCTACAAGGACACGACTATTGACCTTACCGAGCAGAAGGGTCTTGGTCAGCTGAAGGTATCGGCTGTGAAGACGGCTCCTATTGCTGACCAGAAGCCAGGCACGTCTGGTCTTCGTAAGAAGACGAAGACCTTCATGGATGGTCACTACCTCCACAACTTCGTGCAGTCGGTCTTCGACGCTCTGCCGACGAAGGATGTTCAGGGTGGTACCCTTGTTGTGTCTGGTGACGGTCGCTACTTCAACAAGGAGGCGATTCAGATCATCATCAAGATCGCCGTCGCTGCGGGTGTTGACCGCTTCTGGATCGGCAAGGATGGCCTTTTGAGCACTCCAGCCGTGTCCGCCGTCATTCGTGAGCGTGAGGGTGGCAGTGTGGCCTTCGGTGCCTTCATCCTCAGTGCCAGTCACAACCCAGGTGGTCCAGATGAGGACTTCGGTATCAAGTACAACTGCGAAAACGGTGGCCCTGCTCCAGAGAAGGTGACCAACGAGATCTTCAACAACACCAAGGTCATCTCGACGATCAACATTGCCCAGGACTTCCCAACCGTTGACACTACCAAGGTTGGCAAGACCACTGTCAGCTCGGATGACGGCAGCCGCACGGTCGTTGTTGAGGTTTTCGACTCGACTGAGGACCACGTTGCTCTCCTGAAGAAGATCTTCGACTTCGAGGCGATTAAGAAGCTTCTTGCTCGTGACGACTTCTCCCTTGTCGCTGATGCCATGTGGGGTGTCCAGGGCCCATACGCTCACCGCGTGTTCGTCCAGGAGCTCGGTGCCCCTGAGTCGTGCCTGATCAATGCCACTCCTAAGGAGGACTTCAACGGTGGCCATGCTGACCCGAACCTCACGTATGCGAAGGAGCTTATCAAGATCATGGGCGTCGACAACAAGGGTCTCCCTGTCCACGGCCAGGCTCAGGAGCCACCATCGTTCGGTGTTGCCTGGGACGGTGATGCCGACCGAAACATGATCCTTGGCTCGCGTTTCTTCGTGACGCCATCCGACTCGCTGGCCATCATTGCTGCTAACGCGAACGTGATTCCATTCTTCAAGAAGAAGGGTGGTCTCCGCGGTGTTGCTCGTTCGATGCCAACCAGCGGTGCTGTTGACCTTGTGGCCAAGAAGCTGGGCATTGCCCTCTTCGAGGTCCCAACTGGCTGGAAGTTCTTCGGTAACCTCATGGACTCTGGTGAGGTGTACGGCAAGGAGGACTACACGCCGTTCATCTGTGGCGAGGAGAGCTTCGGTACGGGCTCGAACCACGTTCGCGAGAAGGACGGTATGTGGGCTGCCCTGGCCTGGCTGTCGATCCTCGCGTCGAAGCAGACGGAGGGCGCCAAGCTTGTGACTGTGGAGGACATTGTCCGCGACCACTGGAAGGAGTTTGGCCGCAACTACTACTGCCGTTACGACTACGAGAACGTTGACAAGGCTGCTGCCGAGGGCATGTTTGCCGAGATGGTCAAGTTCGAAGGTGTTGTCGGCAAGGAGCTGAACGGCTTCAAGATCAAGATCGCGGACCAGTTCGAGTACAACGACCCTGTCGATGGCAGCGTGTCGAAGAACCAGGGCATCCGCTACATCTTCGAGGATGGCTCGCGTGTTGTCTTCCGTCTCTCGGGCACTGGTGTGGCCGGTGCGACGATCCGCATGTACATTGAGAAGTACGAGGCGCCTTCGGGCAACCTCGCTCAGGACGCCGCCTCGGCGCTCGCGCCGCTCATCCAGGTCGGTCTCCAGCTCTCGGACCTGGAGAACCGCACGGGCCGCAAGGCGCCAACGGTCATCACCTAAACGAGCTCTGTTAGTGAAGCGCAGTGCTGGCTCCTGCTTCGGTGGAGTCAGTTGAGTCTTGTGGTGCACCTGCCTGTGGAGATGATAGCCAATGGACTTGAACTGCCGTGGTATGTGATTGAAAGTCTGTAACACTGATGAATATGAACGGAAAGCATCTAGTCGCTCGAGGTTTCTCCATGTTGATTCCACAAGTGGGATAAATTACCGTATGTGATCACGAGGAATAAAATACCGTTATTTCCGGAGTGATGGTCCCGCCAGCCAAAGGTCACACAGGTCACACACTCACTGGGATGAGTGCCGCCATGCTCCGCCCGGGAATGAACACTAGTGCAGAGGTACGTAGCCCACGCCATTGACTCCGGACTCCGCACTCATCACGCGACACTTGACTGCAGACTCGGCAGCTGGCGCCGTCCACGAGCCCTTCGAAAGATGCGGCGCGTGTGCCTGTGGGCATCGTCAACTTCGAATCAGCTGGGACGCTGGTCGTCAGCGGTAATGGCTCACCACTCAGGCAATCGCCGACCAAAGGCAGCGCGATCGCTGCATCCCTCAAAGACTCCGTCACTATCAGCTCGCCTGCGTCCTACGTGCAGCTGCCGCTCGGCTTCTCCGTGGGGGGAGGCCACGTCCTGGGTATGATCGACCCTGCGACGAAAGAAGAGGGGGAGATCGAACCAAAGGTCTTCGTTCCATACGAGCGAATGGCGGGTCTCCCGCCGCGCGAGGTCGAAGTCGAACGTAAGAAGCGTTTGTATGAGTCCGTGAATGTAGGAGACCTTCTTCGCCAGCGTATGGAGGAGTTCCGGAAGTCTCCAGTGTACCAGAAAGTGGCGCAAGACTCGAGCCAAGTGGCCATGACCATACTCGAGTCCCTGAGCGTACACACGTTCGACGATGAGAGCTACGAGATCCACTCGCCCGAAGAATGGATTCGACTCGGTCGAAAGACTGATGGGTCCGTCGAGATCCCTTGCACAGCGCTGTACACCGTTCGCGGATTGTCGAGCTTTTGGTGTGACGCCCATGTAGTCGGCTTCAACGGTGCTACTCGGAGTTTCCTCGTGCGGTTTGTGAGGAACAAGAAAGCCGAAGTGGTCGACACTGCCCGTAGACTTGACATCTGCTTCAAGATGGAAGACCCCCACAACTTCGTGGACCGCTACATGGTCGCTCAGCTCCGTCGACTACAAGCGCAGAACATCTTGCGCAAGAATTTCTATGTTGACTGCATGCCCGTCGAAGAGCTGCACAAGTTAGGAAACGAGAGTCTCAACAAGATCCTCCGCCAAGCCACGAGCTTCTTCCACGGGAAGGGCCATCGCATTCCGGACACGGCGCGCCTGCTGCATGAGATCCAATTGGATTATCTGCGCACCATGTGCCGCATTGTGTTGGAGTTCCATCACAAGATGGGACGAAACCCCGAAGTGTTCGGCAGTCTGCTGACACATGAAGAGGAGACCCCGCCGTCGATATGCCCCCGTGTAGTGACTTCTAACTCCACGCCGCATGCTGCTGCTGTTGACTATGCCGATGAGTTCATTAGTTTTTCCTTTCAGACCTTCCTTACATCGCCAGAAGCGCTGTCTGCGTTAATCAAGGTCAACGAGGAATGCTACCGCGTCCTTCAGCTCGAACTATTCGCTGTGAAACCGAGTCGCAGTATGAAGATCGAAGAGTTTCAGCAGCGACAGCAAACTCTTGAACGAGTTGTCCTGAAAGCAATCACAGAGGAATGGCCGAGTAAAATCGCTGGGATCATTCGGACATCACTGGCAAATGTTGGCAAGGGGTGGTATTATCTCCAAGAAACGCGCCAAGACACGTACGAGTTCAGTAAGCTACGATCTCTGCTACGGCGAATCAACTTCACAATGAAAGACACCCTTCGATACCTCACCGATCACTCGCTGCATCAGTTTAGGGACTACATCCGGCGGGCTGCTGGTGGGGCTGTGCACGTCATCGACACCAAGACGGCTTTCGTGGCACCTCCTGACCTTGATCGTGCTGTTCTGGGTGAGATACAATGGCAGTACCTCTGTTTGCAGCGTCAACTGCTCTCCCCCATTTCACTTTTCACTGTGAATCTTAGCGTGTCGACTGATCTATTTGTCATCAACAAGGAAGAAATCGAAGCCAATGAGGCGAAAATTGCAGCGTGGCGCCCAAAAGATCCCGACGATCCGACGGAAGCGTGTCCGTACCACCGAATAGAGCCAAAAATGGGGAGAGTCTTTGCGTTCAGCACGAACATATCCACGTTCAAGACGATTGTAGTCGACATGTTTCTAAGGATGATGGACAACCTGAAAAACATCAAGCAAGTGGAGCAAATTGTCATGAGCAAGCTGTTTTGGAGCAGCCACCCAAGCATCCCATGTGTCAGTGCAAGCGAAGCATGGGTAAGTGCAATGAAAGACGAGCTCGAAACTCTGATGGAAAAGGCCGAAGTACCCCTTCGAGAATACCTCGGTCACTACAAATCCTTCATCCCTTTTTTCAACCTCAATGAAGACGAATACCTTGCAGAGTTTCAACAGCAGAAGCCGCCCAACCTTGTTCTCATTCAAGACACAATCAAAAAGCACCATCAGGACGCACTGGAAGTGGAAGAGCTAATACCTACTTCGAATGTTGAGCTTGGCATGTACTCAGTGAATTGTTCGAGCATTCGCACGCTCTTCGCGGAGAAACACCGACGCCTTGCAAAGAAATTGTTGGAGTGGCAGTTGAAAAATTGTACTGGTCTAGCGAAGGAGCTACTGGAAAAATTCGAAAGCATAAACCGTCAACTGCAGAGAGTGCCACAGAATATTGAGGAGCTCACAGACATGAGTGCGTACTTGGAGAGTGTATCCCAGCAGATGGCGCCTTTGCTGACTCAGAGCCAACAACTGATCAAATATCGCCTCGTCCTCGACAATTTTCAGTATCCGTACGACCGCGATGACTTCATGACGATCTGGCGTGTCCGCTTATGCCCAAGCCAGATACAAGACCAAGTGAAACGAATGACCCATATCCTTCAGATGCAGAAAGCTCAATTCTCCAATGAGATGAAGGAGCAGCAAGTCGAATTTACCGAGTCGCTGCGCATCCTGCACAATGAAGTCGACGGTTTCCGTCAATATACAGACCTAGCTCGCTTGGATCAAGTGTACAAGTATGTCATCAACATCGAACAGAAGATTGCCAAGGCTGACGAAGACGCCAGACTTTTTAACTCCCGGGAGTCTCTTTTCGGACACGAAATCACCGACTACGACGAAATCCAAAAGATCCGTCGTGATTTTGAACCGTACTCGATGCTGTGGAAGACAGCAAATGGCTGGTTAAAAGAACACAAGAAGTGGATGGATGGAGCATTTCTGGATATTAATGGAGAAGAGATCGAAACCTTTGTAGAGACGAACTGGGGCATTATCCAAAAAGCTCTCAAGCAGTTTGAGAAACTTGGGATTAAGGGATGCACTGATATTGCCACGATGATCAAGGACGAGATTGCTGCTTTTCGTCCACATGTGCCTCTTATCTTGTCACTACGTAATCCAGGTATGCAAGATCGCCACTGGACCCAAATGAACCAAGAAATCCAGATGACATTCCGTCCAGATCGAGGAATGAAGCTGAGCTACGTGCTGGAGCTAGGCCTTGATAAACATCTTGAAACCATTTCGCGCATTTGTGAGACCGCAGGAAAGGAATATCAGATTGAGAAAACCTTGAACGCCATGGAGGAGGCTTGGAAGAGTGTCAACTTGACGATTGTTGATTACCGCGAGACTGAAACTTTTATTTTGAAGAGTGTGGACGAGATTCAAGCCATGCTAGACGAGCAAATCACGACCACGCAAGCAATGCAGTTTTCGGCATTCAAAAAGCCATTTGAAGAGCGTATCAACAGATGGGAGCACACGCTGATCACAGTATCAGAAGTAATTGATGAATGGATTCAAGTCCAACGAAGTTGGCTGTATCTCCAACCGATCTTCGATTCCCCCGATATCAATAAGCAGTTACCTACTGAGGGAAAACGCTTCGCAACAGTGGACAAGAACTGGCGACAAACATTAGCAGCAGCAAAGCAGAAACCCCTCGCCATCACGTTCTGTAACAATGAGAAGCTTCTTGATCGCTTCCAAGAGAGTAATCGCTTCTTGGAGCAAGTGCAAAAGGGCCTAAGTGATTTCTTGGAAACGAAGCGATCGGCTTTCAGCAGATTCTACTTCTTGTCCAACGAAGAACTGCTCTCGATTCTATCCGAAAGCAAGGATGTGAAGCTGGTGCAGCCTCACTTGAAAAAGTGTTTTGAAGGTGTTGTGTCTGTCGAGTTCCAAGAGGACTTGACGATCACTGCAATGATCTCGGCGGAAGGAGAGAAGGTGGCGATGAGCAAGCCTGTGAATCCCGTGAACAAGAACGTTGAGCACTGGATGACTGAGGTAGAAGACATGATGCGAGCGTCCATTCGAGATGTCATGTTCCAATCAATTCAGGACTACACCAAGATCGCGCGAACGAAATGGATTCAGAAATGGCCCGGCATGTGCGTCTTGAACGGTAGTCAGTTTCACTGGACGCGAGAAATGGAAGAACATATGAGTGCTTCGGGCAGTGAAGGGGTGAAAAAGATGATGGAACGGCAGCTCTCGCAACTGGCTGATATGGTTCAGATGGTTCGGGGTCCACTGGACAAGTTGGCGCGAGTGAGCGTCGGAGCACTCACTGTTATTGACGTGCACGCTCGAGATGTCACAGCCCGTCTAGTGCAAAACAAAGTCAGCTCGAAAGAAGACTTCATGTGGTCAAGCCAGCTACGCTACTACTGGGAAGATGACTTGTTTGCTGACATGGTCAGTGCCCGTCGTCCGTATGGATACGAGTATCTGGGCAACTCGTTCCGCTTGGTGATCACCCCGCTCACGGATAAATGCTACATGACCTTGATGGCCGCCCTGCAGATGATTCTGGGCGGTGCTCCGGCTGGACCAGCTGGAACAGGGAAGACTGAAACAACGAAAGATCTGGCGAAAGCTTTGGCCAAGCAGTGTGTTGTGTTCAATTGCTCTGACGGTCTCGACTATATCGCCATGGGTAAGTTCTTCAAGGGCCTTGCGTCTTGTGGCGCATGGGCGTGCTTCGATGAGTTCAATCGCATCAATATCGAAGTTTTGTCCGTTATTGGCCAGCAGATTACCACAATTCAGCTCGCTATTCGAGCAGGAGACAAAAGAATCGTGTTCGAGGGATCTGACATCGCTGTGAACGCTCAGTTCGGAGTTTTCATTACGATGAACCCGGGGTACGCTGGTCGCTCAGATCTACCTGACTCGTTGGCAGCCTTGTTTCGACCTGTGGCGATGATGGTTCCCGACTATGCGATGATCGGTGAGATTATGTTTTTCGCATATGGGTATGAGAAGGCCAAACAGTGTGGCGCCAAAATGGTGACGACTTTCAAACTGTGCTCGGAGCAATTATCATCGCAGTCGCATTACGACTATGGAATGCGCGCTGTGAAAACAGTCATCACTGCCGCTGGTAACTACAAACGGTCGGATCCCGACATGGACGAAGAGGTTCTGTTATTACGTGCTCTCCAAGATGTGAACCTCCCAAAGTTTCTGGCTCATGACATTCCGCTTTTCAACGGTATTATCAATGATTTGTTTCCGGGTAAATCGAGACCCCAGCTAAACCTTGGTGCGCTCATCCGCGTCATCAAGCTCACCATTCAGAAGCAAAAGCTACAAGCACACCCTTTCTTCATGCTGAAAGTCCAGCAGCTTTACGAGACTCTGTGTGTGCGACACGGACTGATGGTTGTTGGCGCTACGGGTGGCGGGAAGTCTTCCAACTTGAACGTGCTCGCAGATGCCCTGACAGAGCTGAAGCAGCTTGGAGAAGTTGGCCAGGCATACGAGCGTGTGGTGCGATATCAATTGAACCCAAAATCAATTACAATGGGTCAATTGTATGGCGAATTCGATGTCAACACGCACGAATGGCAGGATGGCATTTTGTCAACATTGTATAGAGAGGCTGCGAGCGACACGAGCCCCGCTCGAAAATGGGTGATATTCGATGGCCCGTCGATGCGATCTGGATCGAAAATATGAACACGGTGCTGGACGACAATAAAAAACTATGTCTGGCAAGCGGGGAGATCATTCAAATGTCAAATGAAATGACGATGATGTTCGAAGTAGAAGATTTGTCTGTCGCCTCACCTGCTACAGTGAGTCGAACGGGCATGGTATACATGGAGCCTGCATCGCTTGGATTTGATCCTCTTATTCACAGTTGGATCGAGGGGCTCACACAAGAAATTGGTGGAGTGCAGCTCTTCGGCGCTCAGCTTATCTCGGATTTCTCAGGCACTCTGCATCACCTGTTCGATATCTATCTACGACCAGCAATCCACTTCGTCTCGTCCTACGTGAAGGAGTGGCTGCCTCAGATCCCATCCAACCTGGCGCAAAGTCTAATGCGCTTGATGGAGTGCTTCTTTGCGCCTCTGAAAAAAGATGAGAAGAAAGATGTGAAGCTAGAGCACATGGCGTTTTTCCTGCGCAACGCTGAAAGCATCTTCATTTTTTCGCTCTTGTGGTCTGTCGGCGCAACAGGAAATGACGCGGGACGTGCGCGTTTTGACGTCTTTCTGCGTCAAGAAATGCAGGCAAACAGCGCCAAGAAGCCATTTCCGGCATCTAGAATGCTCTATGACTATGCTTTTGATATGGCCAAGGAAGTTTGGGTGCAGTGGTTGGAGACCATTCCAAAGTTTACGATTGATGTTGCTGCCTCTTTCTCCGAGATCGTGGTGCCAACAAGTGACTCGGTCAGATCAACGTTCCTGATGAACTTGTGTCTCACCCAGGGGATTCATATGCTGATTGTTGGTCCGACGGGTACTGGAAAAACAGTAAACGTCAACCAGTTTCTCGAAAAATCGGACCCCGACAAGTTCATCCCTCTCAAGATGTCGTTCTCCGCCCAAACGAGTGCAAATCAGACGCAAGACTTCATCGACTCCAAAATGGAAAAGCGCCGGAAAGGTGTTTACGGACCCACTGCAGGCAAACGCTTCATCATCTACGTCGACGATCTGAACATGCCAAAGCAGGAAGAATACTTTGCTCAGCCTCCCATCGAAATTCTGCGTCAGTGGTTTGATCAAGGAGGCTGGTACGACCGGAAACTCCTCCAATTTCGCACCATCATCGACATCGTTTTTGTGTGCTCCATGGGTCCACCAGGCGGAGGGCGGAATCCGATTACCCCTCGATTTGTTCGGCACTTCAACATTGTGGGCTACACGGAGATGTCCGACAACTCCAAGGCGATCGTCTTTGAGACCATCGTATCAAACTTCTTCCAGAAATTTGGGGAGGAGATCAAAGCTCCTGAGACAGCTGCCAAGCTCGTGCACGCATCAATCTACATTTATAATACTGTTATTGCAGAACTTCTACCCACTCCAGCCAAGTCACACTACACTTTCAACCTGCGAGACCTTGCCAAAGTATTCCAGGGCGTTTTGATGGGCGACGCGAAGAAGATCGTGAAGTTGGAGCAGATCTTGCGCCTTTGGGTGCACGAAAATATGCGTGTCTTCGAGGATCGATTCACGACGGCAGCGGATCACAAATGGTTCCAAGAGCTACTCAAATCGCAAATTGCGGAACACTTCAGCGAAAGACTGGGCGCTACGCAACCAACAGCAGCATGGGAGATGGTTCATCCGTCCAAGACGTTGTTCTACGGTGACTACATGGTGCCGGGAGCTGATCCAAAGATCTACGAAGAGATTCCAGACGTAGACAAGCTTCAGTCCCAAGTCGAAGAGTATCTCAACGACTACAATGCCGAAAGCAGTGCGCCAATGAACCTCGTGATGTTCATGAACGCAATCGAGCACGTTTCACGCATTGCCCGCGTGATCCGACAGCCACAGGGAAACGCGTTACTGCTAGGAGTCGGTGGAAGCGGTCGCCAGTCACTCACGCGATTGGCAGCTTACATGGCCGAATACTCGTGCACACAGATTGAAATCACGAAGGGCTACGGCGTCGCGGAGTGGCGAGACGACTTGAAGAAGTGCTTTATGAAGGCTGGAATCGACGAGAAGCCGATCGTCTTTCTGTTTTCGGACGTGCAGATTGTGCACGAGGCCATGCTGGAGGACATCAACAATGTCCTCAACAGTGGCGACGTGCCGAATCTGTACGCCCCGGAGGACCTCGACCAAATCAGCAACCACTGCCGCCCATTGTGTGTGAAGAAGCGTATTCCACCGACCAAGCTCAACACTTTCGCTCAGTACTTGTTACTCGTCCGCCAAAACCTCCACTTGGTGCTGTGCATGAGCCCGCTTGGCAGTCTCTTCCGCGACCGTATCCGAATGTTTCCGTCTCTCGTGAACTGCTGTACGATTGATTGGTTCAGTGAGTGGCCAGCGGAGGCGCTCCAGTCGGTTGCTGCCAGTGCTCTCACAGCAGCCGACTTTCAGCTTAATGGTGCACCGGGCAGTGGCTCCAACATGGACTCGAGTGCGGTGGTCAGTATGTTCCAGACCATCCACCAGAACGTCGAGCAGGCCTCCGCTCAGTTCTTCGACAAGTTGCGGCGCTACAACTACGTCACTCCGACGAGTTACTTGGAGCTATTGTACACATTCAAGTCGGTCCTCCTGCTCAAGCGAGATGAAGTCGAGTCGAAGCGCAGTCGGCTACAAAACGGCGTCAACAAAATCATCGCGACCAAAGAGCAGGTCGCTGGGATGCAGGAGCAGTTGGTTGCCCTTAAGCCCCAGCTCGAGCGCACGCAGATCGAAGTCGATGAGATGATGAAGCAGATTACGCTCGACAAGAAAGATGCTGACGATACAAAGGCAGTGGTGGAGAAGGAGGAGCAGGTGGCCAACAAGAAAGCGGCGGAAACGAAAGCGATTGCGGATGACGCCCAACGCGACTTGGACGAGGCACTGCCGGCACTTGACGCTGCGGTCCAGTGCTTGAACCGACTCAAGAAGTCGGATATCGATGAAGTGAAAGCTCTGAAGAACCCTCCGCACGGCGTTCGTCTGACAATGGAAGCAGCGTGTATTATCTTCGGCATCAAACCAACGATGAAGAACGACCCAGACAAGGCCGGACAGAAGGTCAAAGACTACTGGGAAAGCGCCCAGAAGACGATCCTTGGTAACGCTAAGAAGCTGATGGAAGATATGCTCAAGTTCGACAAAGACAATATCGGCGAGAAGATTATTCAGGAGCTTGACCGGTACATTGAAATGGAAGAGTTTCAGCCAGCGTCCGTGCGCAAGGCCAGTGTCGCGTGCGAGGCGATTTGTATGTGGGTTCGTGCGATGCACACGTATCACAACGTCGCCAAGATGGTCGAACCCAAGAAGATCGCCCTTGCTGGGGCCCAGGCGGAGTTGGACGTGACGATGCGCGTTCTCGCGGACGCAAAAGGCCGATTACAAGCTGTGGTGGACCGTCTCGCGGAACTTGAACGCAATTACAACAACGCCGTCGACAAGAAAGACCAACTAGTCCGCGACGTGCGTCAGTGTGAGATCCGTCTCGAGTCCGCACTGAAACTGATCGGTTTGCTAGGAGGAGAAGAAACACGCTGGGCGGCGACCATCCGACAGCTATCGCACGACTACAACAACCTCATCGGAGACGTCGTGATCTCGGCCGGAACAATCAGTTATCTAGGCACGTTCACGAGTGAGTTTCGAGAGTCGTGCGTCAACGAGTGGTACGCGGCGCTCCAGAACCTCGAGATCCCCCACACCAAAGGCTGTAATGTGATCACGACGTTGGCCGATCCAGTCAAAGTGCGGCAGTGGCAAATCGCTGGCTTACCGACCGATAATGTCTCAGTGCAGAACGGAATCATCATGGCACGAGCACGTCGATGGCCGCTGCTCATCGACCCGCAAGGACAAGCTAACCGGTTCATCAAGAACCTGGGCAAGGACGCGTCAGAAAACGGAATCGACGTGATCAAACTCACAGACAAGGGCTTTCTGAAGACGCTGGAAAATGGTGTGCGTTTCGGCAAGTGGATTTTGCTTGAAAACGTTCTCGAGTCCCTCGACGCGACACTAGAACCCGTCCTTCTGCAAAGCAAATTCAAGCAAGGCGGCCAAGTGATGATGAAGATCGGTGACTCGACAGTGCCCTACAACTCCTCATTCCGCTTCTTCATGACCACCAAGCTGCCGAACCCGCACTACCCTCCAGAAACGTCAGTCAAAGTCACACTGTTGAACTTTACCATTACGCCCAAAGGTCTCGAGGACCAAGCGCTTGGCGTTGTCGTCCAGGAAGAGATGCCCGAGTTGGCCGAGAAGAAGAACTCGCTGGTCGTCTCAAACGCACGGATGAAAGCAGAACTCGTAGAGATCGAAAACAAAATTCTCTACATGCTTGCCAACTCCAAAGGTAACATTTTGGACGACACTGAGCTCATTGACACACTTGGAAAGGCGAAGATCACGTCCGAAGACATTAATGAGAAGATGGCAGAGGCAGAAGTGACCGAGCGGGCGATCGACGAGTCTCGGGAGCGATACCGCGGGGTTGCGTTTCGTGCATCTTTGCTGTTTTTCTGCATTGCTGACCTCGCCTTGGTGGACCCGATGTATCAATATTCACTCCCGTGGTTTGTGTCGCTCTTCATCAAGAGTATCCGCACTGCGAAGGAAAGCGACCATCTCGAAGAGCGCTTGGCCAATCTGAACGACTCGGCAACTTACTCTCTCTATCGAAACATTTGCCGTTCGCTTTTTGAAGAGCACAAGCTCCTCTTCTCGTTTTTGCTCACAATCAAGTTGCTACAAGGCGCCAACAAGATCGATGCCCTGGAGTGGCGATTCCTCATCTCGGGTTCCACGCCAAGCTCTGCCGACGCTACAAATCCAGACACGAGCTGGATCGAGGACCGGACATGGCGAGAGATCTGCGCCGTGTCCACGTTGCCCGCGTTCGAGCACTTACTTGCCAGTGTCCGCGGCAACGCCTCGTTATGGAGGCGTATCTTCGACTCCGCTGACCCTCACTTGGAAAAACTGCCGTCGAACACGCTGGAATCGTCTCTCAACTCATTCCAAAAGATGTGCATCTTGCGGTGTATTCGACCCGATCGCATGACGGAGGCCATTCAGAACTTTGTTGTGGAACACATTGGACGGCGATATATAGAACCACCACCATTTGACCTCGCGAGCTCTTTCGCCGACTCCACGGTCGCGACCCCCATCATCTTCGTGCTCTCGACTGGATCCGATCCAGCCAAGGAGCTCCTGGCGTTTGCTGAGATCATGAAGATGAACCGCAAGCTCAACTCGATCTCGCTTGGTCAAGGCCAGGGCGCGATCGCCGCCAAGATGATCGAAGACGCAATCACGAGCGGCAAGTGGGTCTTGTTGCAAAACTGCCACTTGGCCATCAGCTGGATGACACAGCTTGAGCGCATCTGCGATGAGATCAACCCTGACGCCACGCATCGAGACTTTCGCCTTTGGCTAACGAGCCGTCCTTCTGCTTCCTTCCCAACTTCAGTTCTCCAGAATGGGGTCAAGATGACTAAGGAGCCACCGAAAGGCATCCGTGCCAACCTCAAGAACTCGTACATCAAGCTCACGAACGAAGCTCTCGAGGCCACGTCCAAGCCAGACCACTTCCGCAAGCTGCTCTTCGGACTCAGCTTCTTCCATGCTGTCGTGATCGAACGCAAGCGTTTCGGTCCGCTTGGATGGAACATTCCGTACGCCTTTAACGACACAGACTACGACATCAGTCGGGCGCAGCTTGAGATGTTCCTCGACTTCTACGACGAAGTCCCATTCAAGGTGCTGTGTGTGATGACGTCGGTCGTAAACTACGGCGGCCGCGTGACAGACGATAAGGACATGCGTACGATCGACGTCATCCTCGAAGGCTTCTTCAACAGCAAAATCTTACAAGAGGAGTACAAGTTCTCTCGCAGTGGTATCTACTTCTCACCTCGAGTGGACCCAGACGATCCCCTGACAAGCTTCATGAACTACATCGACGCACTGCCACTGAACCCGGAGCCCGAAGTTTTTGGGATGCACGAAAACGCCAACATCACATGCGCGATGGCTGAGACTTTCAACATGTTCGACATCATTCTCGCGCTGCAGCCACGTGTGTCCTCTGGCGGAGGCCAGTCACGTGAGAGTATCATCGAACACCAAGCGAAGGCCATCGAAGAGCGACTTCCCCCACTGTTTGAGGTCGAGTCGATCAGCATTCGATACCCAGTGATGTACGAGGAGTCGATGAACACAGTTTTGGTCCAAGAAGTCCAGCGCTACAACGCGCTGCTTGGCGTCATGAAAGTCTCACTGCCTAATCTCCAGAAGGCGCTCAAGGGCCTTGTGGTCATGTCGGCAGATCTCGAGGCCATGTCGAATGCAATCTTCAACCAGAAAGTTCCCCTTCAGTGGGAGAAAAAGTCGTATCCGTCGCTCAAAGCGCTTGGCTCGTGGGTCGACGATTTACTTGAACGCATTCGGTTTTTAACTGTGTGGGTTCGAGACGGGATCCCTGCAGTGTTCTGGCTATCGGGATTCTTCTTCCCCCAAGGTTTCCTCACAGGTATCCTACAGAATCATGCCCGTCAGTTCAACATCGCCATTGATTCTCTCTCGTTCGACTTCATCATGGTGCCAGAGCCTCAAGAGGAGATCCAGTCCAAGCCAGCGCAGGGCGGGTGCTACATGACGGGGCTTTTCATCGAAGGTGCTCGATGGGACAAGCACCGGTACTCACTTGTCGATCCTCTGCCGAAAGAACTTTTCTCCAAGATGCCAGTGATCCACTTACTCCCGATCAAGGATCGCCAGGCTCCCCAGAGCGGCGTGTATCGGTGCCCCGTGTACAAAATCCTCACACGCACAGGCACCCTGTCCACGACTGGACACTCGACCAACTTTGTCTTCTGGATTGAGATTCCGTCGGACAAAGCCACGATCTTCCGGAACTCGCTCGTGTCGGAGACCAACTTGCAGATTCAGTTCGCCGATCAGGACTACTGGATCAAGGCAGGAGTCGCAAGTTTCCTGTCCCTGAGGTATTAAAGAGGCAGAACAGAGGTGAAGGAGCGTCACGCCAGTTCATTCGGGAAGTATAGCTCATCTAGTGTAGGAATCACAACAAATGCACAAACCACCTGTACATGGGCGCGACCCAACCCGCGTGCTCTGCACTGCCTTTGTCGATATCCACTCCTCCTCGTAAATTGAAGTCCTCCTAGGTCAGCACTACCACTGATGCAGTCGTTTACTGTCTTCCTCGTCCCCTTTAGGCGGGGTGTACTGTTCATGCCTTTGCAGGACTTGCTGGCTTGACAATCTTTCGCTCAATTTTCTCCCCGTTCAGGATCTTCTTGATTTCAGCTCCACTCAGTGTTTCATACTCCAGCAGGGCATTCGCGATCTTCTCTAGATCACCGCGGTGCGTCTCCAAGATGTTCTTCGCACGCTTGTATGACGCGTCACACAGCTTCTTAACTTCGTCATCGATAATCTTGCGGGTCGTCGGGCTCGTATCATTGCACGCAAGTCGTGGAAGACGAGGCCGACATCTTCACTCATGCCGTATTTGGTGACCATGACCCGTGCAATGTTCGTAGCTTGCTGAATATCCGACGACGCGCCACCTGTGATTTCGTCCTTTCCAAAAGTCATCTCTTCAGCAACGCGGCCGCCCATGCAGACGTCGAGGCGGGCCAACAGTTGCTTGCGTGTGACACTGGTTTGGTCGCCTTCTGGAAGTTGCGACACCATACCTAGTGCCTGGCCACGCGGCATGATAGTTGCCTTGTATACGGGGTGTGCACCAGGAGTGTTGAGGGCTACGAGAGCGTGGCCACCCTCGTGGAAAGCTGTCAGTCGAGCCGAGTCGGGAGTGATCAGGGCAGATTTGCGCTCCGCTCCCATCAGGATTTTATCCTTGGCATACTCGAAACAGTCCATGTCGACCACATCGGCGTTCTTCATTGACGCTCGGAGGGCTGCTTCGTTAACCAGGTTGTTGAGCTCTGCACCGGACATACCAGGAGTCGCACGCGCAAGCACGTCCAAGTCAACGTCGTTACCGAGAGGGATCTTACCGCCGTAAAACTCAAGGATCTCCTTGCGACCCGCGACATCAGGCAGCGCGACCGTCACGTGACTGCAGCAGGAACACAGTGTTAAGAACATCCATATTTCCACATCGGAGTTGCGAAGTTTTCTCACCGATCAAAGCGGCCAGGACGGACAAGGGCGTTGTCCAGTACATCTGGATAGTTCGTCGCACCAATCACGATAATACCACGGTTCTGATCGAAGCCGTCCATCTCTACGAGGAGCTGGTTGAGAGTCATCTTCATCGCCTGCTGCTCCTTGAGCTTACGCGTGCCACCAATCGCGTCGATCTCATCAATGAAGATGATGCATGGCGCCTTGCGCTTGGCAGCTTCGAACAGATCGCGGACACGACGTGCGCCAACACCCACGTACATCTCTTCAAACTCGGACCCAGATGAGTAGAAGAACGGCACACCAGCCTCTCCTGCGATAGCTCGAGCCAACAGTGTTTTGCCGGTACCTGGTGGTCCCGTAAGGAGGACGCCCTTCGGGAGGTTGCCACCCAGTCGGGTGAATCGCTCCGGATCCTTCAGGAACTGCACGATTTCCTCGAGTTCTTCCTTCGCCTCCTGTGCGCCCTTGACATCGCTAAAGCGTTTGTCGCTCCCCGTGGCGTCCATGACCTTGGATGCACTGCCGATCCGACCCACCTTCTCGTCCAGCATCGCACCGAGTGCAGACACCACGATGAACGCGACACCGAGCGTTCGCAATGTGCGCCACATGTTACTCTTGAAACTGCCTTCGACCATCGAAACGTACACAGGGTCGTTCGGTGTGACCCCCTGTGCTCCAGCCGCCGCTGCGCCACCTATTGTACGTCCGTACGAGGCGCTGCTGCTCGCTCCACTGTAGTTGTAGCTGCTGTTCTGGCTGGCGATGCGCTGCGTCGACGACATGACTTGGTTCATGTCCAGGGCATCGATGCGACCCGTCCTGCCGTGTAGCACAAAAGCACGTGAGTCTCTCTCTTGTCCTACAGCCGGCCGCTAGGATGTCTTACTTCACTAGTGCCTTGATGTATTCCTTCTGCACAGCCTCGTCCATTGCAAAGCGGTTCTCTTCCACGCGGCGAATCACCAGTGCTGGATACTGTTTGTTGAGCTCTTGCAGGAACCGCAGCTGTCGGTACGAGTCTTCCGGCGCCATGTTGGCCTCCTGTTCGAGTGTCTTCAGGTGGCGCATGCGGCTGCGCTCCGTCATGTTAAACAGCGTGCGCTTAGCGCCTGCAGATGTATGCGGCGGCTGCGAGGGAAAAGAAAGTCGTCAGAATCCGGGGGTCTCTTTGACGCGACATTACGACGCAACCACGCCACGTACGCGCGCAGCGAGGGTCGGAGCCGAGAGCGCGGGCTCTGCTCTCGCGGTCACGCGCATGGCCGCGCGCTGCAGCAGCTTCACGCCGCGGGGATTCAGCACCAACATCTTCGTTGGTCTCGAGGGCAGTTTCCCTGATGCTCTCCTTCGACGAACTTCGAGCGCCAGCAAACAAGAACGAGGGAGGGCCCGTGGGACTTGGGACTGGGCCATGGCAAGCGAAAACATCCAATATCCAAGTAGGACCATCACTCTGACTTCAGCCACTATCACCTGCGAAATATTATATACGTTGAGTCCGCCCGGACGTGTATTGTGATAATTCCCGTAATTTCGAGAACCATCGAGAACGCGTGTGTAAATATAGGAAGCCGTAATTACGGCTGTTTTTACAGCTTTGAAGTTGGTGCTCCGGCTATGGATATATATGCCCAAGCGACAACGGACACGCAGCGGCATTTGCGAACATGGCGACGATTAAGGTGACCGTGAAGAACGACGTGCACGCGCTGACGCTCGAGACGTCGCCGCAGGAGACGGTGGCGGGCGTCAAGGCCGCGTACCAGGACAGCGGCAAGAACGTCTGGCACCCCAACTACATCGTGCTGCTGCACAAGGGCAAGGAGCTCGCGGACGAGAAGACACTCGCAGAGCTCGGCATCACCGACGGCGACGTGCTGGTGCACATTGAGGTGCGTGGAGTCGTGGCTTATGCAGACAACATGAGTGGAGAGCTGACACACGGATGGAATGAATCGGTGGTCGCAGCCGACGCATGAGCCGTTCCGCCCTGTTAATTACAAGCAGCTCGCCCAGGCGATCCACGCGCGGCGCAAGCACGAAGAGACCAACCTCAAGATGATGAGGGAGGACAACATCTGGGCTGCCGGTCAGGACGGCACTGTGCACCGACTGGGGCTCGAGAAGAGTCTCATCTCGGCCAATGGCGGCAAGTCCCCGCACTTCGTACCGCCCAAGAAGTCGTCGGGCCGCACGTTCTTCAGCCAGCTATCGGTGCGCGTGAACGGATGCACATTCCACGTGCTGCCTGCACTCGAAGGCCGCTGGAACGGCGAATTGGCGACGGTGCCGATGACGGAGGATGGCAACCAGGTGTGTTCCACTGACCTGGTCTTCCGTGACGAAGAAGGCGTGTGGAGCCAGCGCCAGTCGCGCACGACGATCAGTGGGCTCACTTCGACTCAGCACTTCTGGATAAAACCCGTGGCGGATGGTATTTTCAAGGTAAGACGGGCGAATTGTGAGCGATGTGGCTGCAGCCCACTGAGTGTTCCTTAACAGATCGAATCGGACGACCCGACGCTGCGCAATGCAGACATCACTATGCAGGAGCTAGGACTGAACGTGATCGTCACGACGGCAACATCAAAGCGCACAGGACAGCCAGTGATGGTGGAGACAATCACAGTCGTTGATACGTCGCGACGCGTGCGCACAATACAGCGATTTGATGAGTCGGGTGGCTTCCGCTCAGTCTACGTCATGAATGAGCGCCGGTAGGTCCCCTCAACACATTGTGCGCCTCTCGGAGCTGACGCGTGTATGATGGCGTTGTTCTGCGTAGTGTCGTCGATGCTGTATCCGGTGCCATGGAGAAGTACGAGAACGTCTTCTAAGGGATTTAATGATTGTGTGGTGCGCTACTTCGATCCTCATGATGCTGGAGTACACAAGCATGCGCAGACATCGTAGGGAGTTGTGCGTCGGTGCTTATACGAATTAAATACCTCGCGTATCTACTCAGACTTGGGCATTCATTAACTATCTCGCTCTCATTCAAGCAAAGCTCATAGCATATCCCAAGTCGCTCGCATGAAGAACACCGAGTAGGGTCGAGGCAGAGTCGCCACGACCTTGGCAACTTCTCCTGGTGGCATGTACGGCGGGGTTTCGACGTTCCCAATTCCAAGCAGCACGTCACCAGGGAGAACTTTACCGCTTGCCTCTATTTCTCCAATCTCGCCATTTTCTCCCCGAACAAATGAAGATACACACACATAGTTCCCACTCCCGGTGATTCCTAGTGTCATGAACAGTCGCGGTTGCGTTACCACCACTTCGACAATATCACCGGCATTGATCTTCGACAAGTACCGAGGTCGCTGAGGATAGATGCTTCTCGGACGTGGAGGCGCATCTGCCCGAGTCCCAGTCGCAATGGCGGACGAGATGTTGGGCACCGCCGAACTCGACGGGAGATTCTCCACGAAACTCTTCTCGTTGATAGAAAGGAACGAGGAGCCGACTGAATCGACAAGGCTGTCGCTCGTTTCACCAAGCTGGTCAAGTCGGAGAAACCTTGTGCCTTCGTCAGGTGCAGCAGATGCAGAACGCGCTTTGGAGGGCGAGGGTTCGCGGCTTGAAGCATGGGAACTGATCACAGGGGCTGGTGACTCTCTTCGAGGGATTACTGGTGCTCGTGAAATCGCACCGGTAGTCTGGTCAACTGGAAGCTGTGGCACTGGCTGCATCGGTGGAGCAGCAGCCACGGGGGTGTTGTTTCGATTCGCTGCTTCCTCTGGTACGATATGACTCAGATAATGATCCATGGTCACGATCTCCTCTTGTCTGCTACTCAAAGGCCGGTACTCAGCTGCTTGGCGATGCTGAGGGTGATGCTGGTGCTGATGTGTTGGGACACGAGTGTTGATGAAACCAGACGGGTGATGCATCCGCTCAGCTCGGTTAGCCATCATTACCATGGGATGCGAAGATGAACCTTGATACCGATTCATGGACTCACGTCGACTTGGGTGAGATGTCTGAGGTCCTGTGTTGGAGGCAGGGTCAAATACGTGCTGTTGGTGGACATGGTAATTCCTTTGAGTGCTGATCGGAGCGTTCACATAGTGGCCAGGTGCTTTCACTGTGTGAGCAGATCCATGAGGAGGTGGGTGCAGAGATTGAACGTGGACTGCTTGAGAAGGGTATCGATACCCGCCCCTGAATGCGCTCGACGGATACTGATGCTGACGATGCATTTCTCTCTCATGGTCATCGCTTGAATGCGTTCGCGAGGCGTGAGTGCCACGATGCGTCTTTGGCACTGCCATTTGACCCACTGGAGGCTCTGTCATCCGTGGTTGGAAGAAGCTGCTCACAGAGTTCCCTCCATGTCCTATTGGCCTGGCCGCGGCCTGACCCCAACGGTCTCTTTCATTCCTCAGATGAGTCGAGCTGGTACCAATTACTCTTGACGGTACTAGTGGTTGAACAGGCGCTTCGACTGGAGGCACTACTTGAATAATCTTGATCTCTGGTGTTGATGGCCGTTGCCCCGTTGTCAGCGCCGTTGTTCCCTCTGTGGTACCACTAACACCATCAACTGTGTTTGGTCTTGACTTCTTCAATCCGGACTCAGTACTTGCTGAGGCACTGGTATCACTGATTGGGGGATCAGCTTTCGTAGTCAAGTCGCTTACGTTGACTGCCGACGCGCTCAGGTTTGGACGAAAAAATGTAAGTGTGAGTGGGCGAGGCGCTGAACGAATCAAGTTGCTAGCCTGGAGGTGAGTCACGACACCGTGGACTATGCGTCCTTGTACCGCTAATAAAGCATCGCCCTTCTTCACCTTTCCGGTGGCTTCCAACTCGCCCTTCTCCCCGTCCGCCATTGAGACGAAATCTTCAATTCGAATTAATCCGTTCACTTCCATGATTGACGCATACAATCGCGTGCTCCACAACCGAACATCCCATGGCCCCGCCGGCCTCTCATCTAAGTCGGGAGCTTCTTCACGTCTACGCTTGAGCGACGCCTTCTTGGCGCGAAGGGCATCCATATATGGCGTTGTTTTCGCGAGTGATGAAGACTCAGACGCAGACTGTGCTCTTTGTTCGCTGGCGGGGTCTTTGGCTGAGTGCAGACTGGTCTCCTTCAGATCGGCGTGTATTTCCTCGGCGCAGAGGATGTCCACGTCGCCATCGTCGAAACTCACTTTGTAGAAGAGGCCCCTGTTTACCACGTAAGCCTCGACGATCGTTCCCCAGAACTCACGAGAGCCAAAACACTTTCGAATACGCTTGCCGAAGAGTTCATCGTCAACGGGTCCGATCACGGGCGCCAAATCGCCTTCTTCTCGTGTGGTTTGCTCATTCGTCGCGTCCTTTATGGCACATTGGGTGAGACCCAGGAGCAGAGACCAGCGCGAGAGCCTCGTACCTGTGGTGGCGCTTCGTCTGCGTCTCGGGCCTGGGGCTCGTGGCTCTGCTCTTCCTCCGCCATGCCGCGCACCCGTCAACCTCCCAGCCAGATTGGCAACCGCGAGCAGTCATTTTTGCGCGGGAAATTAACCCAAAGTGAGGTGCACCACCTCATTTCTGGATAGTCTATGTGGGTCACATGTAAATCGGACTGAAGCCATAAACGGCGGCTGTCTCCTACAAATCATCGACGCGATTGTACAGACACGTGTGCCTCCGCCTTTATGGTGACCGAGCTCTTGGGTACGATCTGTACGATCGGGTGGACTGGTACAAAGACGCCCTTGGCTCCGACAATTGCAGCTTCCGGTAGTGATCGGACTCGTTTCTTGCGTGCCCCTTGGGAGATCAACTCACTTGTTATACCGCACATTGAGCGTTTACTCGGACGTTGCCTAATCCAACAATAGCATCCATGACTTGAACAATTGGCTGGAGTTCAGACGTACCTTCCGCCTTGTTTCCTAGAATGTTGGCATTTGTCTTGCGGGTCTCCAACACTCGAGCGAAGTAATGGGACACTCATCACCGCTGGCCGCAAGCTCTTCTGGATTATCGGGACAACATTCCAAGCAACCGATGCCTTTTTCGGTGCACATTGAGTAAAGGCAGCTCTGGTTCTGGGTTCACTCTGTTGCTGGAACTCTGTTATGAGTTACTGCTCACAGAAAGAAATCATCATCAGTTTGTCCGCACCGTTTCAGTGAACTCGGGATCGAACGCGATCGGGATTGGATTTGATCCAGCACTTTGTCCAGATTGTAGCTCTTGTACAGTGTCTTGGAGTGATCGTAGAGCAACTGAAAACGCGTGGCTCCTATTTCGAATCATCCCCACTTTCATGGACAAGATGGGCTTACTTATTCTGCCTTCATCAACCGATAGACTCGTGGGTGCAGAAAGGAAAAAGGGAGGCGTCCACGCTGGATACGGCGTTTTACCTGCAGGTAAATGATGAGTTCACTCTACAACGTGAGGAAACTATCATATCTCTACCGCTTATCATGTTTAGTCGGACACCGACGGATACCTCTTTCGGTAGTTGGCTCAACTGCGGATCCCCTGTCAATAAAGATGGCGAGCGTCACGTTGCACTCAACTCTACCGTCTGCACCAGAAGACGTTGTCTCCTCGTGATGTCTTGAACGACTTGACCGAATGAAGGTCTCCATGGCTCATCTGAGTCATCTCGTCAAGCACAGCGCTCGTCCATACTTTGAGCCATGCGCTTACCACAAACGCCGTCGCACTGAATCACCAATTCCTCAATTACACGAGCGCTCAATGTGTCATGGATGCACAAGGAGATGGATTGCAAGCAATCGCGGTCAAGACACTCTGCGACACCATGCTCGAAGATCTGGGGAGAAATGTCCGCCATTGGGCCCAATACAGTGTATCAGGCTCAACTACGTACGTCGCGTAGATCTTGAGCGCCTTGATCCACAAGCGGTGGCGTATTGAACACAAACACTTCGTCGCAGTCTACGTCCATCCTCTGTCCATCAGCTGCTTCCTCGCACCAGTCCTTCCCATACCTTCGCCAATGCGCTCCATCGTGAAGCAGGCGTCTGGAAACAGCCCTCGCTCCTTGCAGAAGTGGCCGACGATCGCGCGCAGCACGTCGAGTACTCGCGGCGCCATGGTCATTCCCTCTCGTTTCCGCATTCATGGGAACTTCAATTTTCTGTCATGTGTGATATTATGTTATGCGTGATTGGCTGAAATACATGATATTGAATTTCGTAGGCATTACTGAGATCCCAATCTGGCCTGATTCGATGGCACGAGCCGCTGGAACTGCTGCAAGCGAGCGGATGCGTTGCTCGTCTTCCGTGGCGGCATCGCTCCCGCAGCAGCAGACGTGACTACCGCACTGACTGTTTCATTCTGTTGTCGCGGCTGTGGGGTTGTGGCCATTGGCGTCGGTGGCGCCATCTTCGACAATCCGAAGGGCGCTGGAAGGGGAGGCTTCGTGGTCGGGAACGATGGTGTCCGTCTATAGATTGGTCGAGCAGTCGTCTCTTCGTTCGCAGGATTCTGCTCCTTCAATGCGGATGTGTAGTAGTCCGTAGCAGCTACAAGACTCGGCAGACGGCGCTCTTCAACGCCGCACTGCTTCGGTGGCGAGTCGCACTGGTTCGATAAGAGAGAAGCTAACCACCGTGAAAGTGAGTGGTAATATGTCATAGCGGCGGAATATGTAGACAGTACCTCGAGGGCTGGATGGCATTGAGGGCTGATTTGCTGAACCACTGAATCCACAGTTGACCCTTTCGATGTTGGCAACACACTGGCGCACGAACGAACTCAGGTTGTTTGGTGCCTTTGCCTTGGTTCGGATCGCTATTCATGATATCCATATCTTAGGCCACGACGTGTAAGTGGAACACAACACAGTGCAGTACCTGTTATGGCAGCAGTGGCAGCACTGCTGATGCGTGCGTCTCCGGTGCGAGCACTCGTTGCGCGGGTGGAGCCGAGTTCAAGATCCTCGTCGTTGTTGTTGCTGTCACTATCACTCGATCTTCGTCCTCGTGGTTCGAAGCGATCACAAACTGCTTTAACGTACTGACGTCGACTCATCATATCGAGAACTCGCTGGGGAATGCTTCCGTCGACGTTATCACTGAGTGCAGACCCACTTGCTTTCTGGCTAGGTCGCTCAGGACTCGAGCCATCGACGACAATATCAATGTTTCCACATGGGAGATCTTCGCTATCTGTCTTCTTGTTGTCCTTGCTTTGCTTTGGTCCACTCGATCGCCCTCGAAACCACCCAACAGCGGCGATGCCAGCGACGACCACGAAGGTCAGCAACGACGCCGAGAAGAACGTCGTCATACGGCTTCGCTGTAGTCCGCATATTTTTCCTGCTTCTTTGAGGCGCTCACGCCTGGACCCTCAGCCTTCTTGATGTGGTGGCAGTGAATGTAGTTGCTGTCCAGATTCCTTAAAATGACAGCCATGCTGCTCCTCACTCCAACCTCGTGATGATAAGAAGTGACGCCCCTATTTTCGGATTTCTTGTCTTGGATACTACAAGGGATGCGCGACCTCAGCATATGCATCAGCGTGTCTATGACAGGCAGGAATATCGGTAGGGTTTAGATGTTGATGTTACCCTCAGCTGTGCTGTTTGCCTCTTCGTGACGCCGCTGAAGCACAAGTCGAGTGACATCTTGACACCTTCTTGCTGACTCATTACTTCTCGCTTCTAGTGCCCCAAGATACTTGAGGATATCTTGGGCTGCTTGCTTCAGCTGTCGGCCTTCAAGATTCAGGTTACTATCACTGGCGTGTTTAAATCGCGATAATGCCTCGATGTCGTCTGCACTTAGACTTCAGGACAACATGAATCAGCACCATCGGCAGCTCTATCACTGTAGTCGGCGCTTCACTAACCTCCACGCACGACGAACGATGGTCTCGACTTGAATGTATCGTTCCATCTTCTTTAAGATTCGACGAAAGCTTTTGTTGTGGACCCAAATATTGTAGCACTCTTCGCACGAGAGCTGCTGAGGGGCGCGCTCTCGATGTACAACGCGGTTTTCGCACTGATGAGAGAAGAGCAGTACTCTGAAGCAGTTCACGGTCTGATGAATATTCACACAGGCATGCAATCTTACAGACGCGAGCCTACCTGTCGGTACGGATGTCGCGCACTACATTCACTTTATACGAACCGACATAGTACTTGGAAAATGCGTGTACGAGATCGGAGTGAGCTGCGTAGTAGCTACCTGGCACGATCCCTGGGCATTTCCATCCGCTTAATGGAACTTTCATAGTTATATCTTGCTCACGGTCGAGCACACTAGTCCCACGAGTATGACTCGTGTTGGGGACACCGTACAGAAGCGCAGTGGCGAGGAAGCTTGGGCTGTCTGCAACACTCATCCCTTGGCCATCATGGGGATTTGCATCAGCTGCCTCAGTCTGGCCGTCGCTGTCTCCAGTCCTCACCACCGCGGGATCGTTGTGGTCGTCTGCGTCATCACTCTCATCAAAATGCGCGAATACCGCAGCGCGGCGCTTCCTCCCTATCGTGCTACCGCCGTTTACGAGTCGGTGTGCCGCGACCCTGCTTTTATGCATCACCCACGCAGCCTCTTGGAAGCGCCCGTTCATCTTGACTTTGAACCCATCGGGGTCATTGGGCTTGCGGCCTCTCCCCGTGCTGCCGTCGACGAGCGTTAGCGCTGTCAGTTTAACTGGAGTAGGCGTTGACCGGCGCCCAAGCCTACCGTTGGAAATGATCAGCACAGGTCGCGCAGAGTATCCACTCGCCGTTCTCCTCGTCCAGCGCCTTCACCTCCGGGTCCGCGCGTACTGAGTCAGGCCACTCCGAGCGCCGACGTCGTGCCTCATACATGCGACGTGGAGTCTCCATCAGCTCACCTTCCTGGCCCCAGTGATGAAAATGCGTGTGTGGTCCACGCACCTGCGACGTGTGCGATGGGTCCATTGCCATCGTGGTCGCCTGTCGCGAGATGAGAAGCTCCGGTCACCACCGAGAGAACCGAGACGCCAAGAGACGCAGCACCGCACTCTCGACAGGCGGGGACTAGCAGTGCAGCGCAGTAGCCACTGGCCGTCATTTCTGCTTCTGCTGAACGCCCGAGACCCAGTCCCCATGACGCTGCCCAACAGAGCCCACTACACACCTGGTGAGAAGCGCCGTGAGCGCAAGTACCAAGTACCCGAGACCGCCGCGATGGAGACGAGGTCAAAGATGGCGCTTGATCGGGCTCGCATGGAGGGCCAGATGTCTGCTGATGCGTCTGGTGACAACGACGACGAGGCACTTCGAGAGGAGCTCTTGCAGGTTCTCAATGGTATGGTGCCGGAGAAGACGGACACTCGTGTGAAGAACTTGAGGCAACTCCGTGCTCAGTTCGATGAAGCGCGCCAGCGTCTATACTCAGACATTTGCTATCAGCAGCAGGCGGTGCCAATGAAGGAAGAAGCCATGAGCTTCTCGGCTCTTCTTGATGGAAACGCTCCTCCCCCAGCAGCTCCTCAAAGCGACGCGGATCCACTTGAGCAGCTCCTCAATGGGATGGCAGCTGAGAGCGGGTTCCGCCCTGCAGGAGCGCGCGTCGAACCGAGTGCTGCACGGGTTTCTCATCGTCTTGATCCTCAATGGGCAGCATTGTTCCAGCAGGCGGACGTCGAACGCACGCAGCTCATCAATGGGTTGAGCAGGCTGGAACGCTCAAGCACACCTGACCTCGATTCTGCCATCTCTGTGGTCCAAGAGACCCCACTCCGTGCCAAGTACCAGCGCTCCATGAGCAACCTCAGCGAGTGGGGTAAGAACCGTCTGTATCAGCAGCTACGGGCGTCGTGGTTTGCTCGGTCGAGCGCCACGACGAGCCAGCTTGGTGCACGCTCAGTGCCTTCGTCTCCTATGGAGAGTGCGTTGCGCCAGCAGCCAAAGAAGCGCACGAACCTCTCGAAGCAAGCGAAGAATGTGCTCCGCGACTGGTTTGAAGACCACCTCCATCACCCATACCCAACGGAAGAAGAGAAGATATGGCTTAG
>KE463927.1:8543-20362 GCA_000387445.2 Pythium aphanidermatum DAOM BR444 | reverse complement strand
GGAACGTCAAGTGCAGTGACGACTTCTATTTGGAAATGGGCTTCAATATTTATTTCCTACTGCAACAGCTTGCTGATGCTTTCTCCACTTCTTCTGTTAGCTGGATCCCAAACGAACGTGGAGGAGAAGAGTGGACAAAGGGCAGGACCAACAATGATACAATCACATACTCCACTGCTTTTCACTTCTTTCAGTCACACAGCGCGAGAGTGGAAATTGTCTGGAATCATCAACGCTTCAAGCCAACAGCTACCAGTAGGATCCGAGGTGCTCGAGAGGATTCAGATGAAAATGGTGGCAGCTTGATCCCATACTATTTCGCGTTGCACCCGATTTGTTTCTGTTTGACAGAGCAGTCGAAGAAGAAGCTTGTCTGGAGTGTCTCGCGTGGAAATAACAAGCTTCACGACTTCTATGCACGATCGGATAAGCTTGTGGACGAAATGGCGCACCAAAGTCGATTGCAGCGACATCGAGGCCTCGCCGTATTTTCCGGCTCGGCTGAATTGTTGAAGCGAATGTCCTTTGCGTTATCTGTCGCAATCAACTTGCTCGTTCTGATCTACTACCAAGCCGATGGAGTCAACTCCAAGCCATATCCGTCGTCGCGAGTTACATTTCTATCGTCCGTAGACGACATTGCCAGTGACCCATCTAGTGCCATAAGGGTTGGGCTATCCGTTGGCGGAACGATCCAATTACAGTTGTGTTCACTGATCTTGCTCTGCTATTTGGTCAACTCAGCTCCATTGTTAATCAAGAAGGGGTGGAAGAGACGTATCCAGGCTGAACGACAACGGCTCTCGAAGCAAACAGCCAGCAGTCATGGTATCTCCAGAGACGCGAGTGGCAGTGAGAGATTTCAGGACACAGAGCAATTACTTCGGTCACTACGAGACCGTGAGGAAGAGTATGACTATTTGCTTTTACCTCGGCATCCATCGCGCCATGGGCACCTGCACAAACATATTGTCAAGACGACTGAGAAAGAAAATCGCGAAAAGTCAGAGAAGCTGTTGGGGCGTCTGTGGCGATTCCTGTTCGGGCCTTCAAGTGTTTTGCTCGGTAACCTGGCAAGGGCGTCTGAGCCGTTACCCAATTCTTCAATTTCGCCATCGGAGGAGCAATATACAACTGTGACCACAGCTCAGTATCTCAAGACTGTTGGTATCTCGATGGGATTTCTTCTCAGAAGCCCTCGAGTACTCTACTACATTTGGCAGATATCAATCGCCATTCTGGGCTCTTACGTAAACAACCTCTTCTTTGCATTTCACTTACTCGACATCGTCAACCGATACCAAGAGCTAAGCAACGTCTTACGATCCATTGTGAAGCCCGCGAAGGTTCTTGGAGTCACTCTGCTTCTCTATGTTGTCGTCGTCTATGTATTTGCAGTCATTGGGTTCTACTTCTTCCGAGAAGACTTCAACCCTTATGGGACCTTGACACCGTCACAGAGAGACGGAACACAGCCTTATCAGTGTCAGCGACTGTTCCAGTGCTTTTTGATTAGCCTTGACCAGGGACTGAAGAGTGACGGTGGTCTGGGTGGTTTCTTGAAGTACCGGACGATCGGTGAGTCATCTGAATCATACGCAAGATTGCTATTCGACCTCCTGTACAACACAATTCTCATCATTATGCTTCTGAACATTGTTTTCGGCGTAATCATCGACACTTTTGCGTCGCTACGAACTGCTGATCACGAGAAGTTGATGGATATGCAGAACCGATGCTTCATCTGTTCAATCGACGCTTACTCCTTCGATCGAGCAACCAAACGCGGCTTCCACGACCACATTTACAACGAGCACAACATGTGGCACTATCTCTACTTGTTCGTACATATACGCAAGAAGCCGATCACAGAATACAATGGACTAGAGCTCTACATTGCACTTATGATGGCGAAGAAAGATGTGTCTTTCTTCCCAAACCATCGGGCACTCTGCTTGGAGAAGTCGAGGACGGAGCCGAACATACGCTTTGCCAACAGTGGCGAAAACTTCAGAGGTACCGAGGCCGAGGGAGCGAGCGCAACATTTGACCATACAGCATCACCTCACAGTGCCCTCGACCCAGCGAAGAAGACGATGGAATTGCCGCGCGTAAGCGTTCGTAGTGAGTCATCATATAACTTATGGAGTCGGAAGGGCGTTGCATCTCCTTCACAGCATGAATCCATGGCCTTGTCTTCGACATCGTCAAGCGACAAAACGTCAGAAGGGAAGTTCGAGATGCTCGAGAATTGCGTCCATCAGCTGCTTCAGATGCATAAAGAGTTGAGAGAGAATCAAGTGCGCACCATAGAGAGACAATCGGAGTTGATGGATTTGGTTTTGAAGATGAAAAGTGAAGGTGCACCACCTGCGGTTTCTTCAGCAAGAGCGGCTCCCTTGTCTTCAAGTGGAGAATTCATCAGCCCTGCGAGTGTGAGTTCTCGTCGACTAGCACTTGGTGTGATCCAACGAAGCCCCTCTAACGGTGTGGCCAACCAAACTCTCGCACAAACAGCATCGCGCCAGCAACCGCGACAGACGAGGTCACCACGCGTGTTCAACTTCGATTCTGTCAGTGAAGAGTAATCGCACAAACAATTGAGTGGGTTCTAGTGAGAAGTATTTAGAAATAGGAAGCCTATGAGATGGAAAGAGTAGTGCCTAGAGTGACCGGAGGGTGACGCGTATACTGCGTTCGCCTTAAGTTTCCGATGGGCCCGAGATGAACGAGTGCAGAGCAAACAATAGGAACAGCGTGCCACCGACGAGTGCGACAGTGCGCTCCGAAATGCGGGAGGCGAGGAACTTACCACCCACCACAGCGATGCCCGTGCACATGGAGTGACCAAGGATGGCGCCGAGAGTGACGCCAAACGCGTCCTTGGTGGCCGAAAGTGTCACCGTGGCGATCTGCGAGGAGCAACACACCATAGTGAGCGTCATATCATGAGGATCTATCGAATGTAACAACCCACCTGTGAGCGATCACCCCACTCTGCAAGGAACGTCATGAAGAACGCCTGCGTGAACACCTGGATCATACCCTCCGGACCTGTTGGAGCCGGCTTCGCCTGCCCGATCTCCATCTCCCTGGGATAATCGTTCCGTTAGTCACTGCACACACTTATCACTACACAGGCGGTCACACGTACTCAGCTTCGGCCTCCGTCTTCTTGCCCAACAGTTCGTCTTCGACTTCCGCGAGTTCTTCCGAGGGGCCACTGCAGCACGAGAGAGTTTAGAGCGAGCCACGACAACACAGAAGCCATCAACAGAGTCACGCACGTGGCCGACATGTTACGCGCATCGTAGAGCATACGCGCGCCAAAGACGACGAAGAGCACAGCGCCGACGTAGTGCGTGAGCGACGGAGGCAGGAACTTGGTGGCGACAACGCCCATTACCACCGACAACACGGTCATGACGATCAGGGCACCGATGGCACCGGCAAAGACCACAATACGGTCCTGCTTCATGGACAGAATGGCCGCAATGAAGAACGTCTTGTCACCGATCTCGGTCGCCCAGATTGTCAGGATGCCGCTCATGAAGCCCGACCAGAACTTGTTGGTGCCCTGACCACGTAGACGCTGGCGTCCTGCCCCCAGGGGCGCCGGTGCGGCGTTTCCATCCGCGGCAAAGGCGCCATCGTCGCTGACAGTGTCGAAGTTGAGGAACGGCTGCAGCGCGTTCTTGAAGGCGGCAGTGTAGGACGCGAACTCGGTGGCGTCAAGCACGCCATTGTGATCGAGATCCGCTCGGTCGAAGGCAGCGTCCTTGACGGACGGGCGCTGGGGCTGGTTCGCATTGGCGTCCACTTTGGCGTCCTGCGCCAGAGTAGAGGCCAGCGCCAGTGCCATACAGAGCAGCAGCGCGCGAGGCAGCATCGTCATCCAGCCGAGGGCGAGGGGGTACGTGGAGATTGGTCAGGAGGCCAGTGCAACAGGTGAAACAACCACAACAGAAAACAGGGACTCAGACGTGGATCAGATCAGGTGGGATCAGGACAAATCAGATTGGTCCTGGACGGAAATATTACACAGTATTGAGACGCTAGAAAACAAAATAACACATCTAGACAGGATAAACAGCAGACAGGAGCGAGCCGAATGCCATCCCTCGACAGGGTGAACAGCATGCTCTGAGTTAATGCATCGAGTCTGTATGAAGAGACGGGAAGATCGTGGACAGGTCAGCTTGTTCTTGTCAAACAAGCAGGCTGCCTACAGGCTCTGTCAGTGACATGGATGTGATGACACCACATCCAGTCCGACATGGTTGTCATCGCATGGAACATTCGGTGAAGCGTTTCCGGCACCCTTCAATCTGTCCGCTCACTGGCCACTGACGCGCCCACTGTGTTCATTCTCGCGTGTTGATAGGCGCGGGCTCTTGCCAGAGCTCACTTCCGCGGGTCCATCTGCACCGTGCGCGTGGTGGCCCAGGTCAGGCGTGCGCTGCCATGTACCTAGTACATACTCGTCGGTTTCCTCTTGTCCGCTCCGTGGAGCCACCTCGCCATGACATGTCCGGACACGCTCTCGACGCAACCTTACTGGATATCTGGTCCACTTTGGATATGCTTCCACTGGAAGTTCCAGGTCCGCTGGGGATGATTCATATGAGGGTTAGGGGTGGCGGATCCCAGTGAAGCCATCCGCCACGTCGTCACATTGTCCACTCTTCTCAGCTGCATCAAGCGTATCCACGCGCCACGATCGACCATGACGTCGTGGCGCCTCTACATGCATGGAGGCTGTGGCTCTCGGACTCACTCTTGTTTTCCTGTCCTCTCGCGTGCGTCTCCTGAGCGATGGCGTCGTCTCACCATTCGTCGCTCGCTGCCTTCCCGGCTAGCCGCTTTGCGTCGATCAAGCTCAGCGAAGACCGGCTCGACTCGTTCTACAACAGCGCCCATGAGGCACTTTCACAAACCATCAAGGAGTTCGTGAAGCTAGATGGCAAGCCTGTAGATACCAATCGATGGCGTTACATGCGCTCGCGGGGAGCTGTCAGTGTGTATTATGACCGTCGTCCACTAAATGCCAAGTTGACGTCACTGCTCGTAGCGGGTACGATGAAAGCTCGCCTCGCCGACGTCATGGAAGGTCTCTACATGGACAACAGCGAAGATACGCGGCTCGTACAGAGATGCATCAGTACACGATTCGTAGACGCAGAAGTCCTACAGGTCATCGAACAGCGGTCCGTTGAAGAGCCATTCGCCTTCACAGGGCTTAAATGGTCCCTAATCAAGACATCGTCAAGTGGCCTTATCGGCAATCGAGACATCTGCTTCATTGAGGTATTGATGTTGCTTCTCTTCTCCTTCCTCCCGACTAGAGCTCATCTCTCTTCGTGGCTCCACAGAAACTTGGAACAGTGAACATTCCAGATGGACGCAAACTTGGATACTTCATCATGCAATCTATCGACCTCCCAGAGTGTCCAGCACCAACAAGTGGGAAGACAGAGCGTGGTCACATTTCTCTATGCTGCCTGATTGAAGAGCTCCGAGATGGACTCATTGGTATGTACATGATCGGGAACATGCAGAGCTACGGACCCCAGTTCATGTGGAAGGTGTCACGGAGCGCATTTGCAGACATCGCAATATCCATCGGCAATGCTGTGGACATCGCCAAGAGCAAGCGCTTTGGTCGACTAGTACGCTCGAAAAACCGACCGAGTCGAATTCCACCTCGCACCATCGCGTGTGAGCTTTGCCAAACCATACCCTCGTTCTTTGACCACCATCTCGAGTGCTCCGGTTGCGAGAGACAAAGTGTTTGCAAGCGATGCCGCACAAAATGCCACATATTCAGTCGTGAGCACGAACGTCTATGCGACTGGCTCGCGCAGTGTTCTGCAAGGCATGCGTATCTCAAGTGGAGTCACCGGTGCCACAGGCAAAGCCAGCCCCACAAGTCATACCCAAGTTCAGCGCGGAAGTGGACGAGGACTCTTCTAGCGGTATAAGAGAAGACGATGGTTTCTCAGGGTCGTTCTCGACCGTGACTGAAGATGAATCAAGTGATGAGCATTTGCCTGTTAGCCAACGCTCACTGAAGAAGTTCTCACTCAAACTGCTCCAGCAACTAGAAAACGTTGGATACAACACCTCAAGCGTGAGCTCACGCATCACAGGGTTGTCATCTCTTGGTTCTGGCGAGTGCCGCCAGTACTGCGCTGGGGAATTCGACAATACAGAGGACGAGGAGGGGTACGATGATGGAGACTTCTTAAGCCCCTCCTCATCCACAGCTTCACACTCTGCCAGCATCGACGAGTTTGATGAGGACATCATTACGATCCAGCCACAGCGTCGGAGCACGCAGCCACCAGAGATGCTTGAAGCGGAGGAGCTGGACTGCGATGGCCGTCGACGGCGGACGCGCCCGTACGCTCGGTCGTACACAGACGTGCCCGACAGCGAGCTCATGTCGCGCCTGGTGCAGGTGTCGCGCACAGCGGAGCACACGTTCCAGATGACGCGCGAGCAGACAGAGATCGCGCAGCTCGTGCTGCAGCGCAGTCGCTGCCACACGTAGCTGCCCAATAGACCCGTCCTTTCTCTAGTTGTCTGCGTTCCCACTCGGTTTGACATTGTAGCCTGTGATCTCATACAGTCATCCCAGACTGGCCGTACGTCAAGTGTCCGCTGTGTCTGATTGGCCAGTTCGTGTCGCAACACTATTTAAAAACCAACGAAATGTTACCATCTGGGTCGGAACGTCGTGTTATTGGTCGAAAGTTCGCCGTTTAACAACCCTCGGCGCTAACCTGCACCTCCGCATGTGTGCGTGTCTTTGACGCTCTGCCCTGCGCCGCTCGCCCCACGTGGGTGTCTATGCGTGTTCTCTGACTAGAGCACGACTGGCACGAGTGTCACCGAGACCGCGACGACGACCGCCTGTATGGAGATTATGAGCGCGGTGTGGCGATCGCTGGCGGGCTCGGCGTCGGGAGATGCCAAGGCGCTGATCGACAGCATTCAACGGGCGCTCTACGAAGCGTTCCTCAAGCATCGGAGCGATGGAGGCGGCATCCGCGCTCTGTCTGCAGAAGAAATCGCGCCCATTAAAGCGCTTTGTGACCAGCTCACGCCCGCGCACTGTACGCCATCGCTTCGCTTGCCTGACCCGCCGTGAGATACTCAACCCATGTGAACACAGTCCAGCTTAAAGTGCCAGAGCCGTTGAGTCCATCAGCGAAAGAAGCTATGAAGCAACGCACTGGGCGCAACCGCGTGCGCTACCAGCACATCTGGGAGAATGGGCTCTTTTCCATGGGGTGGGAACGCTTTCTCGGTGTCTGTATGTGCACTTACCCTGTTCTGACCGCGCTTCGTGTACACACAGAATTTTCATCCTCCCGCCAGGAGCTTCCATACCGCTCCATGACCACCCTGAAATGTCCGTCATTTCTCGTGTGTTATACGGAAGCCTTCATGTGACTTCGTGCGATCTCGTCCCAACAAAGGAAGCTGCGCAGCTGTTTCACAGTAACGACCGTGATGCGTCTCCCACATCCAGTGACGGTTCTTCAAGCAAGCACGTCGCTCGGATATACCTCGATTCTCTTGTCTCGGCGCCCCATACGACGGCGCTTCTACCAGACCAAGGTAACTTACACGAGTTCGTTGCCGACGATGAACAAGGGTGTGCGATTTTCGACATCCTGACGCCACCGTACGAACCAGAGGACGGACGCGACTGCACGTACTACCGCTTGGCAAGTAATACCGTGACCGATGATGCAGGTCAGGAGTTTGTGCAGTTGGAGGAGTTCGACCCACACGATTTTGAAGTCGTCTCCGAGGCGTACCACGGACCCAAGCTATCGTTCCCCACTGTTTGAGGGGCTTTGTCATCAGTCTTCCGACTGCCGTACTCTCGGCTTTATATCGATGGCGTTGTCTAGAGAGTTGTCATTCCATCAGGGCACTTCATTTCGTCCATTCAGGTCACGATGCAAGAAACCTTCTCACCCCACGCCGTTTCTCATTGGTTAATAATTCAGCTTAGTGTTAATTTTTACCAACCAACTCCCGTACCCTCTCATTATTGATGATCGGTTTTGACCGGGCAGTGGTAAGTTGGTCTGGTGAGGGAACACTGATAGCGACACGAGGGAGGAGGCCGAGATGCCGCGCATCTGGCTGCGTCTGGAGCTCTTCGAGCACGGGCTGCTGCAGTTCCCGTCCAAGTACTCGTCGACACTGACGGTCGCCAATGTCAAGCGCTCGCTCGATGCCCTTCACTTGCGATTGCACGAGCAAGAGAAGGGTGGTGCCGACGCTGACGCCAGTGGGAATGACGATGTCAACATGGACGCCCCTGAAAGTGTGGGGGCTCATGTCGAGAGCGATAACCTTGCCTGTGTGAGGTAAGACGAGCTGATTTGGTGCTGTCGATGTGGGACAGGTGATGATCTGACCCTCGCAGTTACCCCTTCTGGTACGAGACCGTAGCAACCATTTTCCAGTGGCGAGAACAGGACTACAAGGCGTACGTGCTTCCTTCTCCTGTATTCTGTTGCCCTCGTGTTGACTCTGTAATGACACTAGGTTCTGGCTACTGTTGGTTCAATTTCATCGCAAGATCCCTGTGAGCGAGCGCTACGTCATCTCCGCGAGCACTATCATGGACGAGGAGCAATGCCTTCAGCACATTCAGGTGCCTGTTTTCAAGATCGCCATCTTCCTCTTTATCCAAACCGTCAAGCCTCACTCGTGGCGAGACAAGTACGCGATGGAAACGTTCACGTCTGTGTGGTACCGAGAGGACGCCGCTGTAGCGATGGCGGGGCAGCCAACAACCAGTGCGTCGCCTGTGTTGAACGCTAGCGGCGGCAATGCATCACCTCATTTCAAGGGAAGCACAAGTCCCCCACCTCCAGCTCCACACTCACCACATACTGTTGGGATGCAAGATCGATCCACTTCAGACACCTATTACCTGGAGTTCATTCGTGAGAAGCTCGGAGACTTGTTTGGTCTCCTCTACCCGTCAGCTGAAATGAATGAAGAAAGTGCGACAGCAATCAATGCCGAACAAGTGGACTTGCTTGGGTTTCTGCTGTGCTCTGGCAGCCGCAACATGCTCGACGTCTCCCAGAATGTCAGTGCTGCGTACCCCAAGTGGCATCTGTCGGGCGACGTATCGCCGTTCGCGGATAGCTACAAGTCTAGCACCAGTCGCACGGAAAATGCGCTGAAGATCTGCCGTTTTTTCAAGACCCACCTGTACCTGAACGAAACGCTGTATCCACCAGTGGGGTTCTCGTTGGCTGCCCATGCGCACGTTAGCAGTGGCTCGTACTCTCCAATAATTGGAGGGGCCAATCGTGAGTTTAAGCTTTCTGACTCACCGCTTACTGCATCCAGCACTGATGAAGAAGAGATGAACGTGATGCAGCGTCCAACTGTGCTGTCAAATCTGTCAAAAACTACTGTTGTGAAGCGAGCTGAGGACTTTGTCGACAAGGCGGGCAACTCAGACCTTGTCATTTTCTCTTGCCATGATTCTTACATCTACATTGTCGGGCCAGTTCGACATGTCACGATCACGGCTTGTAACAATTGCAAGATCGTCACAGCACCGAACTCAGGTATCTTCTGCATTGATCGCTGCGAAAATGTCCAAGTGACCGCTATCTCGGGACTGATTCGTATCAGGTATGTTGCTACTACGTCTCCTAATGCTGTCCTCAACTCATATTGTATCGCTTTTAGTAACTGTCTGGACTCGGTGATCAATTCGTATACACTCGTGCCTTTGATCATGACTGGCGAGAACGTTGGAGTTCGTTTAGGCCCGTACAATTCCAAGTATCCAGGGCTTCAGCAGCAGTTCACCACAGCTCAGATCGCGTTCAAACCAGACTCACAGGGATGCTGGGGCAACTTTCTGAACTTGGAGGATGAAAGTGGTACGATGCAACGATTGGGTATCTCAACCGAAGTGACATATCTGACAGTATAACGGTGTACAATGCAGAATTGCCTGAGAGCGAGAAGGAACCTATTTCTCTTCAGCCACCCGGATCGTTTCGTGAAATCTCAGTCCCTGTCAAGATTCATGGACAAGGACCTGCCGAGAGACCGTTCCCTTTGCCTCCAAGCGTACATTGATTCACTCCGGGCACAGCAAGAGACTGTCGAATCGCTTCGTAAGCTCGTGTGCAGCGAGGAGTTCGACTTGTCGACCAAGCGCTCGATGGAGATGGTGATCCAGATGCGGTTTAAGGAGTGGCTCTCGACCACCGGCAACGTGCGTCAGATCCTGGATCTCGTTCAGATCGAGCGTGCCCGTGGTGCCCAGAGTACGTCTGTTTCCCCTGCCAAGTAGACAAGTCGTTCCTTTGGTGCAGCCCCTAGAGCACATACAGTAGTCGGCATTTCCTTGGCGCCACAGACAAAAACAACGTTCATTGGTATCGATGTCACTAAACTGGAGTTGCATTACGGTATAAGTCCTATTTTAGCGTATTTCCGCTATGGAGAGTGTAACCCTCTGTACGAAGGTTACACATGTTCCAACTTCGACTTGTGGCGACCCTTGAGGCTACACCCCTGCGTTCGATTTGATTGGTCCACAAACATCCCAATAAATCGTTTCAGCCAATCACATCCGGAAAAGGAACATGGGCCACATGCCCACGTGCCTTGAGCAGAACGCGCAGCTCATCGACGTCGCGTGGTCTCTCACTGTGATTTGGCGGCCTGCGAGTCCGGCCTGTAGGTGGGGCGACGCCGTGTATCTACAGCACGCACAGTCTCTCTTCCCGGCGCATGCTCAGGTCATCCCTCCCGCCACGGGTCCCATGCGGTGCTCCCGTTGCGCATTAGCGCGGGCGCCATCCACGCGCATGTGCATGAGGCCGCGCTTCCGCTTCCTCATTCCTGAATTTGCGGCCTTCCCACCCACAAGTTCTCCCCCCCATTCTCTCTACTATCAAGATGGCTTTCTCGGTTGACAGCGCCACCCTCGGCTTCCCTCGCATGGGCCCAAACCGTGAGCTCAAGTTCGCACTTGAGAAGTTCTGGCGTGGCAAGATCAGTCAGGATGAGCTGTACAAGGTCGCCCACGCCGTGGAGGAGGCCAACTGGAAGGTGCAGCTCGACAGCGGTGTTTCGCGTGTCGCCGTCGGTCTCTTCTCGCTCTACGACCACGTGCTCGACTGGACCTACTACCTTGGTCTCGCCCCTGAGCGCTTCCAGAAGCTGCCAGTTGGCTTGGCGCAGTACTTCGCTATGGCTCGTGGTGTGGACGGTATCCCTGCTCTTGACATGACCAAGTGGTTCGACACCAACTACCACTACGAAGTGCCAGAGCTGTCGGCCAACACCAAGCCAGCTGCCAACTTTGCCTCGTACCTCTCGGGTGTGGAGCGTGCGCTCTCTGTTGTTGGTCCTAACAAGACTGTGCCAGTCGTGCTTGGTCCTCTCACGTACCTGGCGCTGTCCAAGTTTGTCGACGGTGTCGCTACCTTTGAGTCGGTGCTTGACGAGATCCTGCCACTGTACACGGAGCTGCTCCAGAAGCTTGCTGCTCTTGGTGTCCGTGAGGTGCAGGTGCATGAGCCTTCGCTCGTGACCGTGAAGGCCGACAAGCTCGTGCCATTCCTCAGCAAGGTCTACGGTGACAAGACCCAGGCTGGTGCTCTCTCGCACGCTGACATCTCAATCAACCTCGTGACGTACTTCGAGGCCATCGCCGCTGACGCCTACCAGTGGTTCGCTAACGACTCGACGGTCTCGGCGCTCTCGCTCGACTTCACGCGTGGCGACAACTTGGAGATCCTTAACAAGTT
>KE463926.1:57919-76603 GCA_000387445.2 Pythium aphanidermatum DAOM BR444 | reverse complement strand
AAACGTGATCTAGCTTAGGACAAGTCAAAGCCACCTATTTCCGACAAATTCGACAGTGACCTTCACTCTTTGCCATGGCGCGAAATGAGTCGCGCGCGGAATTCAAGTGCAACGGCAACCGCAAGATGGGGCCGCGCGGCAACTTGGCGGAGCACGTGGAGTGGGTGAAGCAGGTAAGAGGCGTAGGGAGGGACGAGAGGGGAGAGAGACTGAAGAGAGCACGCAGAGACCCCCAGGCGCACTGCAGCAGTGCCTCAACTCGCACGTGATCAGCGCGTATCTCGACGGACGCACGGCGCGGAAAGCAGCGTACGTGGCACAAGGGAGGAAGTCATGGCAAAGGGGGCACTAAAGAAGGCGTGGCGAGGTAGATCGCTGGCTGCTGCAGAGAAAAGACAGGTCAAGAATGAGGAGGAAACCATGAGGAAAGGCGCCGCCGCGATGCGTGCATTTCAGAGTCTCACTGGTCACACGGCCAGCGCGTTGGAGTTCGTTCCTCTTCCGCCTACCGAGTTTGTCGCTCCGCCACCGCTGGTGTCTTTTATCACAGACGATGAGCGTGCTGCTGCTGTTGATCCTGAAGATGAGAATGCGCCAGTCATGCGCCGAGACGACGAAGATCGACGCCAAGTTCCGTCGACTATCGAAACTCGGAGTATCCAGAATCAGCCAGTTCGAGAGGTGAGGCGACATTCATCGCTTGATGATATGTCATGTGACTCAGCAATGCTGTGTAGGACGCTCGCCAGTCTCGACCAAGGTCATCAGTGCCTAGAGTATCTTATTCGCCACAACCGGCCACAGAGTTTGATGATCCTGACGATGTCTTCAATGAGGTCGACGTGGACGCAATTGTTGCAAGTCGACGACAAGAGCCCTTCCATTCAGCGCATAACACCGTCAGCAAGACAGCTCTGCATGCAACAACAACACCATCGTCACAACAGGGTTCAAGTGACGCATTGCGTGCAAAGATTCAGACGATGCGTGAGGGTCTTCGACGGGTGCGTGATCAATGTGATGACGCATCTCTAGAGGGAGAAGTTCCAGCGCATTTACTAGCTGCGCGACGCAATCTTGAGGCAAAGCTGGAAAATTTGAGCAGACAGTATCGTGAGCTCCGAGCTGTAGGGACTGACGGCAATGCAGAAAGTGTCATTTCAGCCCGCTACCCAAATGGGCAATCGCATGCACCAGTAGCGCCCACTGTCAATCGAGTAGATGACCGCACTTCATACCCACGATGTTCGTGTGGTATGGATACCGTGCAAGCTAAAGTTCAACATGGGCCGAACGCAAATCGTCTATACTATCGATGCAGCGCGTGCGGATTTCATTCATGGGCTGAAGGGAAAGAACCTGTCAGCAGAAATCAATCGAACACGTTTTCCAGTTTCGAGTCAGCTCAAGTTGTCGTTTCGAGTGATCCAGGGGTCCGTGATAAGATGAGTCGAGCCAAAACTGTCTTACGGGATGTGTTTGGTCACAATGCTTTTCGACCAAATCAAGAGCGAATCGTTATGGAAGCATTTTCAAAGCGGGATGTTTTTGTCCTCATGCCAACGGGTGGAGGGAAAAGTTTGTGTTATCAGCTTCCTGCGTGTATAGATGAAGGTGTTACTGTGGTTATTTCACCACTTGTATCTCTCATCCAGGACCAAGTTCAACAACTTGAAGCGCTTGAGATCGGGGTTGCGTATTTAAACGGCGAGCAAGATTATGAAACAGTTCAACGACCAATCATATCACAATTGTTCTCCCGGCGGACCAATATCAAGTTGCTCTACGTCACACCTGAGAAAATCGCCTCAAGCAACACTCTGAACAACATTTTTGAGTCCTTAGAAAAGCGTGGACTCCTCGCAAGGTTCGTTGTGGACGAAGCTCATTGCATAAGCCAATGGGGTCACGACTTTCGAAAAGACTATATGCAGTTGGGTCAGTTGAGAGCCCGGTACCAGTCGGTAAGTTTAGGGTACGGCGTTATGACACGAACCAAATCTAACCACCGCTGAAGGTCCCAATCATGGCGCTAACGGCTACAGCTAACAATCAAACTGAAGCCGACATTGTGAAGAACTTGAAGTTAAACAATCCATTTGTGACGAGATCGAGCTTCAACAGGTATGGTACTGATGCTCGAATCCTGCTAGACACAATAGGCTTACTACGCACGAAAACAGATCCAACTTGACCTATGAGGTTCGCAAGAAGACGTCTAAGGCTATGGATGAAATCGCAAAATTTGTAAGGGACCACAGCGAAGACTCGGGAATCATCTATTGGTATGAACGATTTCATCGTTGGTGTAGTGGATGATCGTCTGATCACTGAATTTGCCGTAGCCTATCAAAGAAGGACTGTGAGCAAGTCGCAAGAAAATTAATCAAGGCACTTGGATACGAGGGCACTAAGCGCGAAGACACCATATCCTTCTATCATGCTGGGCTGGAGGCGGACGACCGCGCGCACCGACATCACGAATGGAGCAAAGGGAAAATCAAGCTCATCGTTGCGACCGTAGCATTTGGAATGGGAATCAACAAACCTGATGTGAGATACGTCATTCACCATACAATACCGCAGTCAGTCACGCATTATTACCAGGTACGGGAAAGGTTTTGTTCGGCAATGGCGGGTGCTGAACACATTTGATAGGAAGCTGGCAGGGCAGGGCGAGACGGCGAAGTTGCGCATTGCATCTTATACTATGCGTTCGCAGACACGGTAAGGTTTACATTTCCAAACATGGCTGCAACGCAACGACTGATAATGTGCTGGCAGTCCCGCCGGCGCAAACTTATCACTAAAGACAAGGATAACTTTCGGCATTGCAACGTCCACCTTGAGAACCTACGCAGAATGGCAGAGTTTTGTGAAAATCAGGTATGTAAATTAGCTCAACGAAAGAACTTCTACATCTAACACCGAGGCAATAGGTCGAATGTCGAAGAACGTCACTCTTGGAATACTTCGGGGAGCATTTTTCAAGTGACAAATGCCAACAAACATGTGATAACTGCAAAAATCGGGCACGGGGACTGATAGCGGAGAAGGTCGACGTGACAGACGACTGTCTCGCTTTGCTCAACCTAGGTACGACTGTTCAGTGCGCGGCTTGGAGATGAGTAGCTGAACGTGGCATGCTGTGTTATAGTCAAGGCGCTACAAGCTGACAATGCATCAAGCACTCTGGTGCAAATTTCGCACATCTTTCTTGGGCAAGTCCCAAAGATGAAAGATCACTTGAAGGACCAATTTACGAAGTTGCACGGCTTTGGTGCGGGGAAGTCCCGCTACAATCGTAGCGAGGTCGAAAGAATATTGTACCACATGATTCTTCGGCAATACCTTCGGGAGGTTGACAAGACCAACAAAATGGGTTTCACAACAACATTTATGAGTGTAGGGTACAATGCAGACAAGCTTGCTCGAGGCGAGAGAGTTCGTCTTGTCTGTAAGACTCGCTACAGTAAACGTCCGGATCCATCTATGGATAAGGTGCAAAAGGACGTCCCGGCCAAGCCGAAGAAGACAGAGAAGTCAAAAAAGAAGGATGCAAAGGCTCCAAAAAAGATGAAAGCAAAAAAATTGTCCATCGAGAGTGCCGAAGAACTCAGTGACGATTTCGATGATGACGTCGTTGACGTTCTTCCATCGACGACTCAGTACTCTCTGATCCCTCAAGCGAAAGACTCTGGACGGTGCGCAATATTATGATTTGTTCCTTTGGTTTTGACTGACATTCTTGTGAATAGGATCCCTCTTCAACATGTTGAGGCACTAGCTCAATTATTGAAAGATTGGCGTGCCAGTGTCTGTGACAACTTCAATGTCATGCCGTACCATATCCTCCCAACCGGGGGTATCGCAGCGATCGCAAACGCTGTTCCGGTCACAAACGCTGAATTGTCCGAGATCGAAGGTGTTGGACGGATCCGTGTGAAGAAGTACGGTGACGCTATCATTGAAATCGTGAAGACGTACTTGGCAAAGGTAGGCGGACCTCAATCGTGGCGGCGTCGGTGAACACTCATCACAGCCTGCTCTGTACTAGCACAACTTAACACCTGCTCCACCGTCGAACACCAACTCTGCTGGACCGACTGGGTCACTGCCAAACACCGAGATGCCATCAGGACAGAGGCACGCACACGTAAGTTATTCTTTCAGGATGTAACCGGAGATGAACTCACAGACACTGGACGCTGTTGTGTACCAGGACGAATTTGATGTTGACGATATCGATTGGTCGGCAGTGAACGAAGACGTTTTCACTCACGCGTCATCGTCAGCGACGACGAAGAAGCGACGCCAAGACAGCGCAGTAGGTTTGGCTGGAACTAAACGCATGAAATGAACCAGGTGCGATTCAAACTATCCTCTCTGTTCTGTCTAAAGTGTGATCGTGTCGATCAAACGGCACTTACCGAGCTTGACCGCAACCGAGATAATGGCACCGTCGTTCTTTGGGATCTCCTCGATCTCTTCCATTGTCTCCTTCGAGCCAATCGAGATGTACTGGATCTCTTTGAGCAAAGGTTCGGCCTCGTACTGTTCTCGGATGATAGCACGCACGTCTTCCGATGAGACTTTAGTGCTCGTCTGCTTGTCGAAGAACTCCTTTCCAAGCGAAAGCCCGCGGTACACGACACTAGCCACGGCCCGCTCCTCAACACTCAGGTACTGGTTGCGAGTGGACCTCGCCAAGCCGTCGGTCTCGCGGCTCACAGGGACGACATCGATCTCAATGTCCATGTTGAGATCCTCCACGAGACGCTTGATGAGAACACACTGTGCCGCATCCTTCTGGCCAAAGAACGCACGAGTCGGAGAGACCACGTTGAAGAGCTTGGTAACGACGGTCGCAACGCCTCGGAAGTGGCCAGGGCGGCAGCGGCCTTCGGGGAGGTCATCGAAGCCTTCAGGTGCGACATAGCAGCGGTGATGCTTGCCGTACATCGAGTCGGCAGCCGGTGCGAAGACGTAGTCGACGCCTTCTTTCTCCAGTAGCGCCAGGTCCTGCTCGAACGTGCGAGGGTACTTGGAGAAGTCCTCGTTCGGGCCGAACTGCGTCGGGTTGACGAAGATGCTGACAGCGACCACATCGCAGCGCTTCTTGGCAGCACGCACAAGCGACAGGTGTCCTTCATGGAGACCCTACGGAGCCAGCGCGGGTGAGTACGTTCATCTCGCGCCAATGCCGGGTTGTGCGTACCCCCATGGTTGGGACGAGTCCAATGGCGGTGCCAGCCGGCATCTGGCGGCGCACGTCGTGGAACTCGGCCACTGTGTCCACCACTTGAACATTCGACGAAAAGAAGGCACGCTGAGACGCGAGACGCGTCGCCGGCGACCGGAACGAGCGCATCAGCATCATGATCGCGTCCAGTATTGCAGTTGCAGTCGGCAGAATGCAGCCACAAGATGGGCCGAGTTGGACTTCGAACTTAACGAAGGATCCCCACGCACTTAGCGAGAACAGTGTGGCCCACACGTTTCCAGGACAGTTTGGTGTACAATGCCAGGCTCGTGCCTGCCTGCTGACTTTCTCCGGACCGTATCTCTTGGTTAGTGGGGAGCTACGGGCGACACCGGACGCCCGCATCGACCCGAGCGACTAACGGCGACATGGCGGCCGCGCCATACGGCGGCGACGCGCCGCAGCAGAAGCGCATCCGCGTCTGCGTGCGTGTGCGGCCCTTCACCAAGAACGAGTCCGTCAAGGCTGGCGGCAAGGCGGCGTGGACATGGCACGGCAACACCATCTACCAGCAGATCTTCCCCGCCCTCGCGCCGTCCACCTCCCGCAAGCCACGATCCACGAGCAGCGCGGGATCTGACAAGAGCGTGCTCGGCAGTGCAACGGAGAACTCGAACGCCCACCTCCCGTCATCCTACTCGGTCGACCACCTGTATGGACCTACGGCGCCCACGCAGGAGCTGTACGATGATGCCGTTCACGACGCCATCGTCGCCGCTGTGGACGGCTACCACTCGTCCGTGTTTGTCTACGGCCAGACCGGCACGGGCAAGACGCATACGATGATGGGGACGCGCAACGAGTCGGGACTCATCCAGCTCGCGACCGAGGATATTTTCGACCACATCGCACGCCACGACGAGTCCGAGTTCCTGCTTCGATTCTCGTATCTCGAGATCTACAACGAGCGCGTGTACGATCTCCTAGCAGGCGGAACTAAGTCGGATATCAAGATCTACGAGCTCGCGCGGCGCGACCCTGACAGTGCCACGGATGCGTATGTGTGCAACGACGTGCTGGTCAAGGGGCTCACGGAGGAGATCGTTGTGTCAGTCGACCACGTGCTGTCGCTGGTGGAAGAGGGCAATGTGCACCGCCACACGGCCAGCACAGAAGCCAACGACCAGTCGTCGCGCTCGCACACGATCTTCCGACTCGTGATCGAGAGCCAGACCAAGCAGGCGAACGACGCGAGCAGCATGCTCATGCGCTCGGCGACGCTCAACCTCATCGATCTCGCAGGCTCCGAGAGCGTGCGTTTGGCGAACACGTCTGGCCACCATGTGGAGGAGGGCAAGTACATCAACCGCAGCCTTCTAACACTGGGCCACATCATCTGGAAGCTCAGCCGTGGGCGAAGAAGCGGCGAGTCGTCGAGCGGAGGAGCAGCACCGCAGCACCTCCCGTACCGAAACTCCAACCTCACGCGCATCCTCCAGCCAGCGCTTGGTGGCAAAGCCCAGATTACCATTGTATGCACAGTGGCTCCGTCAGTGGAGTGTCTGGCGGAGACGCACTCGACGCTTAAGTTCGCCACGCGTGCGCGCCGCGTCAAGAGCCGACTGTCAGTGAACGAACACACTGGCGAGTCCGCGCTGCTGCGCAAGTATCGAGCACGCATCACGCAATTGGAGCACGAGTGGGAGCAGCTGGAGCACTTCAAGGCGAGCGTCTCAAGCGAGCGCGTGGCAGCGATTGAGGAGAGACAAGTGGAGCTCCAGTTCGCGATTGAGAACATCAACCGCGTCATTCTGAACTCGTCGCATCGCCAAGGAGGGTCAACTGTGGCTGGAGGCAGCGACCGAGATGAGGAAGGACTCGAAGAGGTCGTAGAAGAGGAGGAGGAAGAAGAAGAGGAAGAGGAAGAGGAGGACGTGGAGGAAGTGGGCGAGGAGGAGGTCGCAGACGACCAAGTGGGTGTGCCGGACGAAGCCATCGAAGAGGACATTGAGACCAAGCGGCGTGCGACGGTGAGCGTGAAGCCCAACTCCATTGCCGGGAGTGATGACACGATCGAGCCGGAGAGCGAGAGCTCCCTCGGACGGCGCAATACATCGGTTCTCTCAGCGAATGGGTCCCAGACAGAGACCCCTGTTGCCCAGCGACGTGCGACGCTTTTCACCGTGCTCAAAGCGAAGTACGTGGCCGAGTTGTCACGTCTCGAGGAGTCGGAGGACGACAACCAGCAGAAGGAGCTGCTGCGAGAGTTTGTGCGAGCGATGGACATCGCCGAAGCCGAGAACGAGACACGGCTGAGCCAGATCCGCGAGCTGGAGCTGGAGAACCACCACTTGCGGGAGCTGCTGCACGAGCGAGACACCGAACTGGCGGTGATGCGAGACCAAGAATTGAAGTAGTACGTAGTAGAATCGAATACAAACGAGTAAATAAAGGAGCAGGTTAGGACGAGAGGCACGATCACGTCTCGTTGGCTAGCTTGCCGGCCGAGTTGAGGTAGATGGCGTCCATGAAGCCGCAGTCGCCACGGTCTCCTTCGTTTCCATTGCCGTCACTGCTCGTGAAGCCGAAGACACAGCGGCAGACGCCCGTGGACGGCACGCATAGACCCCGGTTCGCACATACAGCGTCCTCTTTCGTACCTCGCTGGGACCCATTGATACCGTCTGTGGAGATCGTGAGCGTCAGAGCTCCATCGAGAATCCACCGCAAAGGCGGGAGGTCTCCAAAGTCGGTCAGGAACTCGACACGGATGATGTTGGTGCCGCTGGGCGTGCACGCGATGGCCCCCGTGCTATAGCTCACGACGACGTCTCCGATTGTGGAGAGGGCGCTCAGGGCTCTCTGGAGGTCGCTGGCCGAGACGCTGAAGGGCAGCTGCGGCGTCGCGGCGTCTCGGAAGCGCAGACTGAAGAAGCTTGAGGACCCGGAGCACACGAGCATCTGCACTTCGTTCTGCTGGCGTGAACCGTCGGTCGCGTACACGGTCATCGGGTCATCGCCAGTCGGACAGGCCTTCTTCGAGCAGTCGTGGCCCTCCCACCCAGTGTTGCACAGGCAGCCTCGCACCATGTCGTAGTCCCACGTCTCCTTCTTGTTCGGCACGGCTCCGTACGTGAAGCCCATGCGCTCGCCGTTGATGCGGGAGGCTTTGGCCAGCTCCTCCATCGTCAGACACGTGCCATGCCCACTGCAGTCGTTTGGACACACCACTGTCAAAGCCACGACAGAACCGTCAGTCCTACAACCATCCCTACAGCTCTCCCGCATGTGATCCACGTACGTCGATTGCACGCCGCGCCTGTGTAACCGGCATTGCAGATGCAGTCGCCCTTCTGTCGGTCGCACGAGCCCGCGTTGGAGCACTCGACGAGCCCGTGAGCCGTGTCGTCTGCGGACGGGATGTCGAACCACGCCTTCCCCTTGGGGCACTCTCGCTCATTGCAGTCCCCTCCTGTGAAGCCTTCATTGCAGATGCAGTCGTACGTCGGCGGCCCTCGACACGTCCCCTGGCCACTGCACGCGATCTCTCCCGGACAGCTCGTGACCGTCGACGCCACGAAGCCACAGTCCCCCCGCGTACCGATCTGGCCCACGCCATTGCTCGAGAAGTAGTTGGGGTAGCACGCACACACGCCGTTGGTGCGGTCGCAGGTGCCACGTCGGGAGCACGGCAGGCTCTCTTTCGTGCCGTTCGTGACAGTAGTGAACACGAGCGACGGCTGCACGCCCGCCACAGGCGTCGTGTGTGTGAGCTGCGAGCCGTCGACCTGCATGTCGGGCAGGTTCCCGAAGTCCTGCGTATACGTGATGCTGATGTCGTTGCCGATGGCTGTGCATGCCACGAGCGTGATGCCGCCGAACGTGACTGTAGCTGCGCGGATCGATGGCAGCGCCACCAGTTTGGTGCGCACGGTCTCGCGCGAGTCACTCGCGAGGATGGGCTCCGTCGTGAAGCCGCGGAACGTGAGCGTGAAGCTGCCGCCCGTGGCACGGCACGTCACGCGATGACGCTCGTTGCGCTGGATGCCGCTCGGGTCCTGGATCGTGCCTGTGAGGGGGTCGTCGCCCACGGGGCAGAGGCGTTCGGTACAGCTCGGTCCGGCGTACCCTGGGTCACACACGCAGCCCATGATCTTGTCGGCATCCCAGTTGTTCGTGTACGAGAGGATGGGGCCTGTGCCTGGGTCCTTGGTGAGTGCAACGCGGCGCATGGACTCACATCGGCCATGCCCATTGCAGTTGCAGGTCACTGTCAAGCGCACGGCGTCAGTCAGACAGAGGGAGAGACACCGTCACATCACGTACTACGCTCACAGGCGGCGCCCGTGAAGCCGGCGTCACACGCACAGACGCCCGTCTCGGTGTTGCAGAGCCCGCGATTGGAGCACTCAGCCAGCGCATGACCGGCGTCCGTGGCTGAGACCTGGTCCGCCCACGCTACGCCCACGGGGCAGCGCGCGAGGGAGCAGTCGGGCCCGCGCCACGCGGCGGGGCACTGACACACGCCCTGGCGCAGGCAGAGGCCGCGCTGCGAGCAGAAGTTGGGGCACGTGTAGCCACGGGCGACGCCCAGGAACAGCGGCAGCAGCAGCACGAGACGCATGAGGAGATGAGCCCAAATGGGTGCATAATGGACTCAGCAGACTCAGCAGGGACCGGGCGGCAGCCAAATGGAGACTCAACAACGAAACGACTCTGGAACCTGGAAGTGGATCCAGTTCCAAAAAACAAGACTTTTAGGATTTGAAACAGCGCGATACGATGACCAGAGTGAGGACACGAGCTACAGTCATCGCCTGAAGATTAGACTGATGGACTCTGCGGGGTCTCATCTTGAGACGACTGGAGTCCAATGAAAGAGCAGTAAGCTTAGTTGAGGTGTTTACTTCCTGACAAAGCGCCGAATGTTCGATCTAGGATAAAAAGCTGTTTCTGCGACAGGGTCAGTGCTGGCAACTGCCTTCAACCCCCCAAGGTGTTTTAAACATACCTATACTATGCTCAACACAGATATTTTTACGGGAGTCTTTTCGCGTTTACGTCCTTTCCGCTTACGCACGCCAGAGTGTCTCCTCGCCCATAGGCCATGGCCGTGGATAATTGGCATCACATCTCAACTCCCCGCTGCTGGCTCACTCCATGCATCTGCAGCCGCTCTACCGACGCGGCCCCGACTGGGCCCACCCCATCCGCTCTGCTCAATGGCCCTCCAGCCATCTCTACGGCCCACCCGTGGCGCGCGACGCCATCGCTGACCTCGAGCATGTGCGCGAGTTCGACTGCCGCATGTTCGCGCTTTACTTCCTGCTCACTGAAACGCTCGCGACGTATCTCGGATACCGCATCACACAGCATCTGCTACGCGGCCGTGGGCTGCGCATGGTGCCACCCGCGCTGCGAGCGCTCGTCGTGGTTACATACTGCGCGCTCAAATTGCGACTGGTACGTGGCCACCACAATGAGTAGTTTCTTCAGACTGCTGGGTGACTGACGATGTGTTTAAAGATCGACTACGCGTTCCATGGCTCGCTCTACTCGATCGTGTCTATGATCGTGGCTTTTTGCTTCGTTCTCTGCACGCTCGTGGCCATCGTGTTCCACTTCGGACCTCTGCAGTTTGTCTTCGCCGACGCGTTAAAGGGCAGAAGCGTGTCGCCTCTCCGATTCTCGGACCTACTTGCGGAGCTCAAGCATTTCATCATGAAGCAACACTTGCATGAGTACGCACTCGAGATCGTCGGTCAGGAACACCGTGACATGGGACCAGTTGCATCCACTTGTCCCCGCGCGCCCGGCGTCGTGCGCGTGCCATGGATTCTATTCGGAGAGATCGAACTCAATGTCAAGGTCTGGAACGAGTGGCTCATCAAGCACTCGGTCCACAATATCTCATCCTCTGCCATCAAGAAGCAACAGAGAAAGACTAAGCAGCCCACTGCGCTGGTCGAAAGAGCAGGCTTGGCCGAGTCGCGCTTCATGGCACTCATGCATGCCAGTGGCCTTTTGATCGACATCCTTCTGAGAAACCCGACGGCCTCTCTTTTGTATCGCCTCTCTAACGACGGCGTCTTCGCGTTTGAGCTGGTGGTGCGTTCAATGGGCACGTCTAGCAAAGCCAAGGACCTCAAACACCTCTTCTTCTGCTACGCCGAGTGCCAGGAACTCGTGGGTCGTGCGTCACCAGCCCAGAAGGCAGCGATCTTGGCCACGCTCGTGCAGCTGAACGCATTCTGCGGCCACCGTGTGGACGTCGCTCTGCGATCGCTGCGCTGCAAGAGCTTCATCGAGGCCGAGTGCTTCCGCGAGCAGGCGTTCCGTCGCACACGCTTGGCTCGCGACAGGCTCTCGTCACGCCTCGAGTCGGTCTTTGGTTGATGTCGTGCGTCGCATTTTCTCGTTCGTATAATAATTCAATCTGGGTATTTATTTTCACAGAAAATGAAGCTTTCTGCACAGCGCTCTATTCGAGTCGTCCCCTGGTTACTATGGGGCATTTCCAGACTGCATCGACGTGGCGACCATGTCGGCGCTGCAGGCGAAGAAGCGCAAGGAGGCGGAAGACGCCGTGAAGCAGGCCAACAAATACCTCGAGAAGACCATGTTCCGATGGCAACCAGACTACTTGGCCGCGGCGCCGCTGCTCGAGAAGGCGGCGGACGCTTATCGCGCCAGTGGCGACTGGGACATGGCCAAGAAGATCTTCGCGCAGGCCGCCGCCGTGCAGAGCAAGAACAAGTCGGCCTTCCGCGCGGCGCAGAACTGCGAGAATGCGGCCAAGGTCGTGGTGCAGCAGATTAAGGAGACGCGCGCGGCAGGGGCCGTGAAAGAGCAGTATCTAGACGAGATGAAGAAGTCGTACGAGGCCGCGTGTAACTACTACAGCGACATGGGGGAGCTGGGCAAGGCAGCGGATGCGCTTGTCAAAGGAGCGACGGCGTGTGAGGAGCACGGACTAGCGGATGTGAAAGAGATCTACATGCGCGCGTGCTCGCTCATGGAAGCGCAGGGCAAGCCACACTTTGCCGTCGACGTGTTCCGCAAGACGCTCAGCTACCTCGTCAAGAACGCGCTTTACCAGGACGCAGTGGCGCTGTTGCACCGACAGGTCGCCATCTTCATGGAGATCGACCAGCAGAACAACATCTTCAAGTGCTACTTGAGCGAGATCGTGCTGCTGCTGGTCATGGGAGACGTGGCTGCGGCGGACAAGGCGTACATGGACCAGCTCCAATCGGACGATTTCCTCAAGTCGGACGAGTGTGAGCTAGCCGAAGACCTTGTGCGTGCCTATAAGCAGGGCAACGAGGATCTTCTGCAGCAGACCATCCGCAAGCAAGGCTTCAGCTTCCTCGACAACCAGATCGGCCGCCTCGTGAGGAAGATGTCCATCTACGGCAGCAGTACCAGCACTCCATCTGGACCCAGCAGACGAACGGCTTCTCGCACCACGAGTAGCAGTGCTTCGCAACAGCACACTGGCTCGGGATCGAAGAATCCATTCGCTCCAGCTGTTGCGAAGGACCGATACGCGCCAGTGCTGTCGAGCAAAGCAGCGCCAGTCGTTACAGCTCCGTTCAGCGAGTATGAGAACGCGCCTCCTCCTCCTCCAGTGGCTCCTCCTGCTCCCGCTCCCGTTCCGACCCCTGTTCCACCTCCTGCTGCTGCTCCTGCTGCTTCTGCTGTTCCAGTTCCGGTTCCGACTCCTTTGGAGGCCCCTGAACCTGCTCCCACCTCTGCTCCTGCACAAGCTCCAGCACCTACTCCAGCCCTCACAAAGATCTTCTCCAGTGATTTTGATGATGACTTGCCGGACAGTATGGCAGGTTTGACGATGGACTCCGACGTCAGCCGACAAACTATCGCCACTGACTTTGACTTTGATTCGCTCGAGTTCTCCATGGACTTTCCTGCCCCGGCAGCCGATCTCAATGAGGACAAGGCGCCGGTTCCTGCCCCCAAGTCCACGCCACCAGCCCCAGCTCACCACGAAGACGACATGTTGGATCTCACGTAGTGCGTGGAGCCGTTCTGAACTGAGTTGAATGCATAGTGATTTCTATTCTATGACTCATTTGAGATCTCGTACCATCTGAATTTCCTCTCGCCGTGCTTCTGCTACCTTCTTCTCCGCTGGCGTTGCGCGGGCTGATGAAGAGGCTGCAGCTGACCCTGCAGCTGTGAGCGTGCGGCTGCTTGTGGCTGTTTTCGACCCACCGTGCAGGACGACTGCTGGCGCTGTTGACCGTCGAGGCGGCTTCTCTTTCTCCTTGGCGCTGTTCGTCATCCCGACGTTCGCTACCCCGCACACAACGTACGGGCCCTTGGGCTCTTCTTTTTTCCACACGATGTCGTGCTCTTTTTATGAGGTCAGCAAAGACGATTGACTTGGCGACCGACATAGCACTCGAGTCGACCTTCTTGCCGTCCAGAACAGTGTAGTCTGGCCAGTTGGGGTCGACTCGGCGGTTGCTGCGGATGCTGTGGATCAGCGTGTCCGCGTGAGCTCCGTCGATGTCTTCGGTGTTGTTGGTCTTGCGGAAGCCGCGTCTTTTCTCGTTCGGAATCCCACCGACGACGTTCTTGCTAGCGTCAAATGGGTTGGCACCAGCGATGTCGGACGTTTGGAGAGCATACGCTGGCTTGTTGAGCTTAGGATGGAGCGTCTTCGGGTGGACGTCGTCGTCGTCCTTGTACGTCATCCCGTTGATCGTGTACACAGGATCGAGCACATTGCTAGTTCCACAGACACAGTCAGAGAAGCCAGGCGGCACTCAGGCCCACAACGACCTACGTGACTCGGCTGGATTTGAAGTCGACGTCGATGATGTCGGAGACGTCAAGGATGTCGCGAGGCGGGTTTTCTCTCAGGCCTCTCTTGTTGAAAGGGAGCCAGCCAGCCTGAGATCCTGGGATGTCGTCCTGCATGGCAACTGCATCAGTACGATGCACTTGTGTACGGTGGTAGAGGGATACGCACCAGTCGCATAGGGGAGCGTGGGTTCGTGATGACCTTGGGCTTGAAACTCGTCCCTTCGATGTCTGTTACGTTGTAACTATCTCGGAGGAACTTGGGGATCACAGGAGAGGCCTCCTGGAATGACGGCAGCTTGTACTCGGGTGCAAGCGGATTGCACACACGGTTGGTCTTGAAGCCCGACGGGTTGGGCCTCGAGCCCTCAATAGGCAGCTGCTTGAAGCGGTCATCGGAGCCCACGCGACGATGCTTTGGATGCAGCTCCTTGCTGTTTGAGCCAAAGATGTCGTTCGGCTTGTAGAAGTGCGGCTTGTTGGTGTACACGTGGTCCTTGAGCAATGGTCTCGCGCCGAGGATGTCGGACACGTCGTTGGTGACATGCGTCGGAGGCTTGGCCGGAGGAGCTCTCTCATGCGCCAGGAACTCATGCAAACGTCGCTGCTGCTGCGCCACTACAGGCAGCGTCGCTGTGTCTGCCATGGTGCTCGTGAGCTCGTCCGACAGAGAAGAGGATGAGAGTCATCTCCATGGCCATTCCGGAGCTCTTCAACATCCCCAGACTCATCTTATCTGATTCGGAGGGCTATTTCTGGCCTGTTGCTCACGTAAATGAGGTGGTCCACACTAACTGCGACATGCAAACAATCCCCCCGTGGGGCACTGGCTGTGCGAGTTCCCAATTCAAAAGCCAACAGGCCGCTGGACCTCCATATCACCCGACCATGGCGACGCCGCCTCCAGTAGCTCCCGCTTCCGCGCTTCACACGACCGCCTCGGTGGTAGCACCCGTGCCGATGAATGCGACAAGCGCTGTGGCGACGGCGATGGCGCTGGCGGGGTCCACGGGCGCTGATCTTGGCGACCGACGCGAGAAGAAGCGTAGCTACACGGTGGAGGAGAAGTTGGCGATCGTCCAGGCGGCCAAGACCGAGTCGCTGCGCGCGGTGGCGCGGCGCTTCAACGTCGACCGCAACTGCATCCGCGCGTGGCGGGAGAAGGAGGCGCAACTCGCGGAACTGCACCCGAACGCACGGCGGCTGCCAGGCGCAGGCCGTCGGCCGTCGAGCGACGCCGCTGTGCGAGGCGCCAATGGCGGCAAGCGCAAGTCAGCAGACGTTGCGAATGGCGAACACGAGGGCGACGCAGACGGGAAGGCTGACGGGGCACTGAAGAAGAAGAAGATGGAGCAGGACTTCCTGTTGGTGGGATTCCAGGGCAAGGAAGGCGCGTTCTCGGACGTGGCAGCGCGGAAGGCGTTCGACGAACTCAAGCGCACCCGCGCCATCACGCCGAGCGACTATGAAACAGTGGGTTACTCCCAGGTGGCGACCGTGATCGACGCGCTGGAGCGCGGTGAGATCGAGTACGGTGTGCTGCCCATCGAGAACTCGGTCTCGGGCACGTTCCATGGCATCCTCGATCGCCTCATCTCGTCGGAACTCAAGATCGTTGGTGAGATCGCGTGCGTCCAGGAGCTGTGTCTGTGCGCTGTTGAAGGCGCCAAGATCGAGGAAATCAGCTGCCTGCTCTCGCACCCGGCGATCCTCGATCACTGTCAGGCGTACATCACAGACCTCGAGAAGAAGTATGGCATGTACATCGACCGTCAGGCCACATGGGACAGCGCTGGTGCCTGTCACATGGTGCGTCACGAGAACCAGAAGACGGTTGCAGCCATCGCCAGTGAGCAGGCTGCTGAGACCCACGGACTGCAGGTCTTGGAGAAGGGCGTGGGCGACGAGCTCAACAACGAGACACGGTATGCGATCGTCGCGCGACGAGAGGCGTCTGCTCTTGTTGCGTCATCGTCTCACTCGTCGACTTCGGTCAAGATGAAGAGCAGCATCGTAATTGCCGTGCCGAACGAGCCTCAGGCACTGTTCAAGATCGTCTCGGCGTTTGCTCTGCGCAACATTACGATCATCAAGATCGAGAGCCGACCCGCATCCACCGCCGGAGGCCTCTTCTCCTCCCAGACCCACCACTGGTAGCCCATGGAATCACGTGAACCGATGGCTTTTCATCTTTACTCACATACATCTTGATGCTTTGTAGGGACTACATCTTCTTCGTTGACTACGTCGTGAGGTGAGGGCTTGTGTCGTCTGATAGCATCTTTGGTATCCATCATCTGATCTCCGCTTATGTATTGACAGCTCGGACGCCGTCGTAAATGAGCGCCTCATTCGGAACCTCGAAGAATTTGCGTTGTGGATCAAGGACCTGGGCACGTACGCGAGCAGCGCCGTGAAGACGAACGTCGAGCCGCCCCGTTGGAAGACGCTGTGCAACGTCATCTCCTGTTGAAATAACATCAAATCTCATGCATCTTTACTGCTATCCTTTGGCAGAGTCGGGCCGTGGGGCGTGTGGTCGATGCGCCGTTGGGCTTGGAGCTGACGTCCACATTGATCTCGCCGATGCCTTTCGTGACGACGAGCCCATGGCACCGACATTGCCATCTTCTCGACCCACGGGCGGGCTTAGTGTCGACTGCTGGATGCTCAGTGAGTCGTGGACGTCCCCCATCTGATCTGTCTTGTTTGTCCTCTGACTAATTGATGGTGCTGTGGCCGGCGGGGGAGCTGCCTGCAGGCGTGGCTCCACAGGGTTCCTCGGTGGCAGTGCAGCACTCGCATGGAGCAAACAGTCGCCTCCACTTGCCTTGGCGATCGCCGATGCACCGACAGGCATCCTAACAGGCAGTGATGAGGTACCAGTCCTCTGGGGCGACTTTGAGATCACTATCGCTGGTGATGACCCAGGGACTAGACTGAAGGGCGAGGCGTCAAAACCGAAAGTGGCCCCGCCACTAACACGACTCAGGAGGCGGTTCAGCTGCAGGAACTTCCGCATCAGGTCCTCGTTCTGCTCCTGCATCTCGATCCGCAGCACTTGGAGCTTGGACGACAGCTGTGTTTGAGTGTGGCGCACTGCCTGCACCGCCTCAAGAGTTGTCGTCTTGATCTCTGCGACCTGCCTCGCGTACGTTGCCTCTGCGTTCTCGATGCGTCGCTGTGTGAGCGCCAACTCCTGTTGGTTTTTGTGCTGCGTCGCCTGCAGCTGTGGCACTGCATCTGTGACGTTCTGCTCCAGCTTCAGCAGCCTCTCTTTCTCCCGTTCGACATCTTGGTGCAGCGTGAGCACCGACATCTCCACGCACGCGATCTTGGCCAACACGTCCTGCTGTGTAGTCTCAATCATCGCGACTGTCTTCCGTGTGAAGAATCGCAGCTTGTCGTCCAAGCGCCGCTGGGTCTCAGCGATCTGGTCGGCGTGCTCCGAGCGGAACGAATTCTGTATGTATGCCATCTGCGTCGTGGCTCGTTGGAAGACGTCCTGACTGGCTGTTTGTATGTCTCGCCGCAGCAACTCCACCTCGGTTTGTACTAGCAGCGTCGCCTGCTGGATTGGAGTTTGCTGTCGCTCGTTCTCTCGGCGCTCGCGCTCTTGCTGCCGAGAGCTCCGTTCCTCCAACGCAGCGAGACGAAGCTCAAAGCGTTGCGACCATTTACTCAGTTGCTGCAGCTCCTCAGCGATCCGCATGAGATAATCCTGGACGCTCGCCGTGAGGTCGTCTCTCAGCGACAGATCAATGTCGGATGACTGCAGGGAGCTTTCGTACCATGCAGCTCGAGCGCCATGGTCATCGGAGCTTACTACAGGTGTTGCCATTCCGGAGGAATAGTATAAACAGCGTCAGAGCACCAAGAAGTAATCGGCAAAAATACGGATTCTGGATTTAGATGCTGAGATGCAAGTACTTCTGAGTGAACTGCTCGCGTTTAGCGTCGTCATGCTTCCGCATTTCGACTTCAAAACGCAGCTGTGAGTTCTCGTCGCTCAGTGATCGAAGCGCATTACGATACAGGATGTTCTTCTTCTCCGCCAGGAAACGGCACTTCTTCTCCCTTTCGACTTCTTCTTCAAGTGATCGGATCTTGCTCTCCATGTCCAGTAGTAGCTCTTCCATGGCCGCAACGCGCTTCATGCTCTCTTCATGAGCTGCAGGTATCGATGCTTGCCAATCAAATAGCTTCCATCGGACTCTCTTTGGCAGGGAATCGGCTCCAGCACTCGGTTCTTGGGAGTCTACTGCCGTCAGCTCTCTCTCGAAGCGGAGCTTTACATTTCCAAGCGGAACACCCCGCAACTCCTCGACCACGTCACTAAACCTCCATCCTTCTACGCTAGCACTGTTGATCACCAGAAGTCTGTCGCCAGGCTCAATCAGCCCTGACGCTTCTCCTGGCGCCTCTGTGTCATCTGGCAGCCGATAGAATGGCTTCAGCGGATCCACGATTGCAGCGCCATCTGCATTCGCCGTGAAGTAGATGCCTAGTCCGCACACGTCCTTCTCCAGACTGACGTCGTACGCGACGCGCTTGTGCTGCGCCAGTGTGCCGTCATGCGCCACGTGGGATCCGTCGGCTGACATGTTCGTCTCTTTGACAACAGCAGTGCCGTTTGAAGATCCCAATGTCAC
>KE463926.1:6292-32220 GCA_000387445.2 Pythium aphanidermatum DAOM BR444 | reverse complement strand
CGCGTTCAGCCACGTACTCTCCAGAATACTTGCGGCGAGCGATGCGGATGAGCCCTTCGAGGAACTCGGCGGGTGTGAGTGTTCGATGGTTGTTGATCGCCCCAGTCTGCGCACGAAGGTCAGCCTACTAGCACCAAGCGAGACTGTCTCGTCGTGCTTACCATCTTGTGGTCGAGCTTCCTCACGACGCTGTGGATGTCTTGCGTCGTGGTGACGACACCGTCGACAACGCGGCACTCGGTCAGTAGCTCCACGAAGTCGCCGACGTTGATGAACTGGCTCGTGGTGTCCACGCGCGTCGCGTAGCCTCGATAGATGCGCCCCAGGTCACAGTACACAGTCCCCAAGTAGCTCTGCAGGAGCTTGCACTCCCAGTTGAAGTCTTCAAACGGCATTTCGAGGTCTGCAAGCCGCGACTTGGGGATCCTACTGAAGGCCTCGTTCTCGTCTTGAGTGGCTTCTTGCTTCGACAAGATCCCGGCTTTGCCTCGAGCCAGTCGCGCGTACGAGTAGAAGCACTTGCGCAGGACGATGCGCGCGCTCTTCCACCACATCAAGTGGCCCTCTCGCGCCTTGGCGTCTTCCGCATCCAGCTTCTTCTTGAGCTCCAGCGTCTGGGCCAGCACCAGCTTGAGCTTGGAGCACAGGGCCGCGTCGTCCCCCGAAGCCGAGCTCAGCAGCCCACTGCCTGCCGCCACCCCCGACACCATCGTCGCCCCCACTCCGGTGCTCGTCGCTGGTGCGAGCATCTGCCCCGCACTCTCACGCAGTTCTCGCCACTTGGCCTTGGCCGTCGACAGCTGCACTTTGAGGTCGTTGCACATTGCGTAGTGCGAGTCCTCGAGACACGGCGAGAACGTGCAGAACAAGTAACAGAGCATGGCGAAGTTGAGCTCCGAGTCTCCTGCGACGACGTCCTTGGCGTTGATGAGTCCTGCCGGCAGCCACAGGGCCTGTCCGATGGTGCTGATCATGAGCTCCAGCCGCTTCTCGGGGCCTTCCTCGCGCTTTATGTGGTCCAGATACCTCTCCATCGCGATCTCCGTCAGCTCCTCGCCGTTGTCCCGCAGCACGGAAGTGGCTTCGAGCTTGGACTGCGCTGCTCCTGGCGGGCGCTTGGGTCGGAACTTGCACATGGCCGCGTGCAGCACCTTCGTGAGCACGGTCAGCGCCTTGCCATCGCTGAGACTCGCGTTGAAGTTGGTGACGCGTGGCGCGACGACCCACTCGGTCGCCTGCTGTGGCTGGCGCTGCAGCAACGCGTTGGCCCATTGGAGCAAGATGCGGTCGGCTCGATCCACAGGCGCGTCGAAGGACGTGAGGAAGCTGTTGGGATTGTTCTTGTCGATGAGCTCGACCAGCGGATTGAAGAAGCCCGGGTGCTCGGGCTTGTCCAGCAGCTGCACAACGTCCTTGGAGAGCATCCCGCCAAGGTTCTGACGCCCCTCACTTGTTGCCAGCACGTCCAGTTGCGTCTCCATGCTCTGCACCACCGCGCCCGCGAGCTGGAACACCATCTTCTTGGTGTCGATGTTCTCGCTCTTGATACGCTCGAGCTCCTTGGGGTCGATCGCCTGCTTCTCGAGCATCGCGATGCGCTCGCGGGCGTCGTGCAGCTCGCGCCGGAGCACCAGCAGCTCTTGGCTCCGTGCCCCAAGGCTGCGCTGCTGCGTCTCGACCTGCTCTTGCAGCTGCCGCATGGCGTCGCCGTGGAGCTGCTGTGTGACTTTGCTGTCGCTGTGGAGCTCGAACACGTCTCCGTGGAGCTGTGCGATCTCGCGGGTCTTCTCGCGCGTCGCCGACTGCTGCTGCTCTGCGTAAAGCATGGCGCCGACGATGCGTCGCTCGAAGATGAACGTGGTCCACGCCCGCCACAGCCGCTGCAGTCGGCGCTGTTGCATCGACCGCACGACGAGCGCACGCCGCCGCTTCTGCTGCTGCATCTCGCGCCGCCAGACGCCGAAAACCCACTGCGAGATCACGTGCGTCATCTTGTTGAATGCACGCGCCGTCGCTCGCTCAAACAGCACTTCCACAGACCGCGAGATCTGCCGCTTGTACGCAGCGCCGTCGTGTTGCTTGAGCTGCGTGAAGCATGACATACAGAGCTCCGCGTAGGCCCCACAGCCGGCGCAGCGCTGCACATGGCGGTAGAAGGCCGAGTCAGCCGCGTCGACGGCTGGGTCCAGCGGACGTCGTCGCAGACAATGGTTCTGCTGCGGCTGGAGCTCCTCGCTGGCGTCTTTCCGCGTGTCCGCATCCGAATGCGCCGCGATGAGCGCGTGGATGAGCGCCGACGACGACGTGGGGGACGAGAGGGCGCTAGAGGACGCTGTCACGGCTGTCGCGGGGCGCTGCTTCCGTGGCGGGACGACGAGGGCGTGCTGCTGAGCATTCGACTTGAGCAGGCTGAGGGGGGAACCGACGAAGCCAGAGGAAGCCGGCGAAGGTGACGCCAGGGGCAGCGGCGCCTTCTGGCGACCACGAGGCAGCGACGGCGAGGACGCAGACGCCGCCAGCATCGGGGCACGCGATGTCTGCACGGGAGACAGAGGCACGCGGCCGGTGGCCATGTCGCCAAGCGAGAGTGATGAGGAGAGGGAGTGTGTCTGTATATTTAGGGGGTCGCTTACAGTGGCTGCTGCAGCATCGCGAGCTTCTGGATGGCTTCGAGCACGACGTTGACGTGGTTGGAGATCTCGCGCGCCTTCTCCTGCCATCGCTGGCGCTTCCTGTCCGCAACAGCACGACATCAGGCATCTCCATGGCGTCAAAACACGAGAGCCAACGCACTCGTTCAGGTGCGCGAGGTGGCGCGTGACGAAGCGCTGGGCTTCGTCCATGGTCATCTCGGCGTGGAAGTTGAGACCAATGTCCACCGTGATCATCGTCGGGTCCGTGATCTTGGCGCGCACGTGGAAGCGCTGGCCCAGGTCCATGAGCGTGGCGATCGCCGTGGGCTCGGACGCCGCGAGCTGCTCATGAACGAAGGCCAAGAGCTCCTCGTACTCGCGGATCTCGGTGCTGAGTGCGTCGCGCTGCGCCAGACTCGCCTGCAGCTGCGGCTTGAGCACGTCCTCCACGAACGCGCCGTACTTGTGGATGGCCGTGGCGGCATCGTCGTCGCCCATAGACGGAGGCGCCGTCGAAGCACCGCTCATACTTGCGCTTGTGGCGGGTCTTCCATTCACGAGTGATCCATGCCATGGTCACTAGGAGAGGCACTTTGTCGGGGTAGACGCTTATGACATTTCGATTGAAGGTACGGCAGTTATTCCTGTGACGTGAGATGGTGCGAGATGGCTACATTCTGACACGAAGAGCTACGAGCTCACTCACGACGATGGCGCGAGCGACGCGTGTGGAAGAAGACGCGCATCGCGTGCTGCAATTGATCCGAGCGCTGCCCCAGACCCGCAGGAAGAACGAGGGGACGCAAGGAGTAGCGGCGTTGAGAAAACGAAAGGAGCAAGCAGCTCCGCAAAGGAATGCGAACCCAAAGAGCCTCGTGCAAGCCAAGACGCAGGCATTGATGGCGGTGTATGGAACTCGAGACACAGTACCAGTAGCGGCGAAGACGAAGGAGGAAGTGGGCGATGAGTTTGAACGTATGAGCGACGAGAAGCGACGGGAACTCTTGGAAGCACGGCGACTCATCTATCGGAATCACTTCTCAGGGCTGCAGGCGACGTACAGCCCCACGGGTCGACCAAAGCTCGAGACGCTGATCGACGCTGCCGTCGAGGCCAAGCGCAGAAGCAGCAAACACTCGCCATTGGCGATCGGAGCAGCTGTGCTTTCGTCTCACAGCCGCATTTTCTCGTCCGGACGACTCGAGGCCACAGCTCAGGACCCTCGATTCGACGTGTGCGCGGAGCGCGTCGCTCTGCTCAAGCTGCTCGAGCATCAGTCTGCTACCGGGCAGATTGAGGTCGTAGAAGCTCTGGTCATCTGCAGCGACCAACGAGGAATGCTGCCGGTTCCATGTGGCTCGTGCCGTGAGTTTCTTGCCGACTTTGGCGACTTCCCAGTCTTTCTGTTGAATGCGGAAAACGATTCTCACGAGACACGCTCCTTCGAACTCTTCCCACACGGGCGGCATACAACGTACACAGCAATGGCCTTGAGCTCAGCAGCTGACGCAAAGCAACCAGTGATGAAGAAAGAGGAGACTTGCGCGAGCGACAGATCGATGGACTCTCGCGACTGGAGCTGTGAGCAAGTTGCTCAATGGCTCCGAGACGTCGTCGAGCTACCGCAATATCGAGATGTGTTCCTGGAGAAGCGCGTTGATGGCGCCACGCTATGGCACTTGAGTGACAGCGACCTGCAGTTACTACTGGGGATCGTGCACCCGCTGCATAGACTCCGACTGGTGACGCACATCGACAGACTGAGGGACTTCGAGCTGCTTGAACATGGCGTCGACTTCGGACAGTTGGGCGACTATCTGGCGGTGCTCGATCGGGACCGACTCGGAGTTGTGGCGCAGCTCAAAGCCACGTTCGATCGTCTGGACGTCAATGCGGATGGACTGCTGGACTTTGCAGAGCTGAAGCACGCCATGAAGACACTCGGACTCACACCGTCGGCTCAGGCAGTGGACCAGCTCGTGCATCAGTATCGTGGCGAGGACCACGGCATCACGTTCCCGGCGTTCGTGCAGGCGTTCTCCCAGCTAGCTCAGCTCCCCGCAGGCGAAGTGCGAGACGCAGAAGGCGGTGGTGGTGTCCCGAGAGTTGATCTCCGGTCTCTCCGGGAGACGTTCGACCGCGCCGACACCAACAAGAGCGGATCCGTGGACGAGAAAGAGCTCGTCGAACTGCTGCGTTCCCTTGGCCGCGACCGGTGCGAAGAGCGCGCGAAGGCGTGGTTCGAGGCTGCCGACATGGACGGGGACAAGCGCTTGTCGTTTGCTGAGTTCTTCCTCCGGTACTCACAGCTCACGAAGCTGGACATGACGCCACTGCAGACACTGTTTGAAGACGGGGACGGAGCTGTTGCTACTCGTCGACGGCCCACAACCGCGCTTCGCAGTGCACTCATGCGGTTGTTCCCACATGAGGATCCCTCCGACGTATCCGCCTGGTGCTCGCGACGCCCGTGGATGGACGGATCGGATGGCAAAGGCGCGACGTCCGGCAGCGAGACACTGACGTACGCAGAGTTCGCACTGGCTGTCGTGATGTATGCCGAGTCCCTCCGCCTACGAGTGGCCCAGCTGAAGAAGATGCAGGAGACGCTGGGCCACAACGATCCACGGTGCCACAGGAGTCGCATTGTGCATCTCCAACAGAGTGGACATGTGCGGCTGTGCCATCAATCAGGAGGTGAAGCCGAGGACAAGACAACGAGTCTTGGGGACAAGAGGAAAGCTCAAGCAAAAAAGACCCAGGAGAAGAAAGGAGAAGACGAGGAACAAGAGGATGAAGAAGACGAAGAAGGAAGACGCGTTGAGAGGGTCTTCAGGCGGTTCGCAGATAGAAGAATGCACACGGAGACAAGCAACCAACAGCACCACAAGAGCGACACCAAAGGCAGAGACTCTGACGCAGATGAAGAGGAGGAACTACGTCTAAACGCCGTGGAAGCCGCACAGGCGCTCCTGGAAGTGGGCATCGCGTGCTCGAGAGACCACTTGGTGCGATACTTGGACAAAGAGGGCTTCGGCCTTCGTAGGGCGATTGGCATGAGAGAGTTCGAGAGGATCTATAGACGGTTGAGAGTGTTCCAGGAGATGCCGATGAAGCGCAGCAGAGGGAAAGCGGAGGAGGAACGAGTGAGAGAGATGTGGGCGGCAATAAGGAGAGGAGAAGAGCATCAAGAAGAGAAGGAGCAGCCCAAGAAGAACAGGGAACGACGAGAGTACGACGCGTACTTGCGTGAGAAGCACGCGAAGTCGAAAGACGGGAAGAAGATGGCGGAGAAGGAGAGGCGGAGGCTGGCGCAGGAGCTGCGAGGACGCGAGCGGAGTCGTAGAGATGAGATGGAGAGAGCGCGAAGGAGGAGGAAGAGCCGTAGCGACGAGTCATCGGGCTGCTCGGACTCAGACAGGGGACGCAGGCGAAGGAGAGCGAGGAGAAGTCGAAGCAGAAGGAGTAGCAGCTCAATGAGCACGACCAGCACGAGCTCAGCCAGCAGCGAGGCAGCAACGAGGAGGGGACCAAGGAGCCGCAGCATGAGTCGCGTTCGAAGCGAGCCGCTGTTCCGTGGGTTTGAGGTCGGCGACCGCGTGACGGCGAAGTCGAGAGGCGCAGGCACCATCGTGCGCATCTATCGCGACTACTTCGTCGCTGATGTTCATTTTGACACAGGTGAAAAGGCGAAGAACGTCGACTTGTGCCTACTGAAGCGCGTCAGCGAGGCGGAGAGCAAGGCGGCGAGGGCTCGCGAGAAGGAGAAACGAGACGCGCTGGTGGTGGGGGCGAGCGTCAGGGTGGCTCACAAGGGCACGAAGACGAGTCGACGGGCCACGATCGTCAGGTGCCGCACCAACGGCACGTACGACGTCATGGCGAACGAATGCAGCGAGCGGGAGCTCTTGAGCGGCGTGTCGTTGGCGCAGATCGCACTGGAGAGGAAGCCTGTGGTCTACAGTGAGGGGCAGAGAGTGACGGTGAAGCGGAAGCACGAGTACTTGAGAGGACGCGTGACGCTGTGCCGCACGAATGGGACGTACGACGTGCGAGTGAGGCGGAGCTCCAAGTCGGGGGTGCTGAAAGGCGTTGCATGGGGCGTGCTGGCGCCCGATGAAGAAGAGAGTGACGAGGAAGACGAAGAAGAGGAGGACGAGACGAGCAGGAGAGAGGCCGAGAAAAGACAAATGGACGAAGAGGACGGGAAGCAGGACGAGGACGAGGACGAGTTCAAGGTGGGAGACCGCGTGGAGGCGCGTTTCCAGGGCCAGCAGGCGTACTACGCCGGTCGACTCTCTCGCGTGCATCGCGACGGCTCGTGCGACGTCGAGTACGACGACGGCGACGCCGAGTCGCGGGTTCCACGGCAGCTGATTCGACCCGCGGCGAGGTCGAGAAGCAGACTACAAGACGAGTACGACGACGATTTTGAATAGATTGAGGATGCAGCGGCGTCTACATGACAGCGCGGTACGTGACGTAACGACCGGCCGTCTCACTCGGACGGATGATCTTGACGACCTGGCCGCGCGTCATGCCGTAGTATCGCGCGATCGGATCCGAGACCTGCATGCGCGGCAGCTGCGAGTCCTTGATGCGGTAGCGCTTGAGCAGCGCGGCCTTCTCGTCGCGCGACAGCACGCGGTGCACGGGCACCAGTGTGTGCTCCGTGATGTCCACGAGCAGCTCCGTCTCCTTGAAGTGCTCGATCTTGTAGCGCGGCGCCATCTCCGTCAGCGCCTGGCGGGCGAACGGCGTGATGCCTTCCTGCACCACGAGAATGGCCTTGGTCACGTTCTCGTCCTTCATGCGGTTACAGTAGCTGCAGTCCAAGTGCCGTCAGTGCGTCGCGTTCGGCCCTACTACTGCATCAAGCCACTCACTTGCGGATGGGCTTGACGCCCACCTTGGTGTCCTCGGGGAAGAACACGAATAAGTTATCGCTCGGGTCGTCGATCTTCTCGACCAGAATCGTCATCATCTCGCGCGTCGGGTTGTCGCCGAACTGGCCCTGGAACGCCTCGGGCGTCATCACGAGCTCGTTCTCGCTCACGATGTAGCCGCGGTTGTGCAGCATCTTGACCACCGTCTTCCGCACGCGGTACAGACGCGAGGCTTCCGGCGTGAGGCCCGACATCGTGGCAGCAGGTCAGGTAAGAGGTAATGGCGACGCCTCCCGCGCGAGATGGAACAACCCCACCAACCAAACCACGTCCCGAAGGTCCCGAATCGGAAGAACGATTCCTACATTTCCAGAAACGATTTTTCAAAACCGATACTCTAATTCTGGTAACGCAACGTCACCACCACGAAGCGACGCGAGCCCATCTCGCCAGTCGCGCGTGACGTCACCAATGGCATGTGGTCCGTCACCACCTTCTCCTGCATGCGCAACGTCGGCAGGCGCTCTTCGCTGTCCAGTACGAGCTCCTCGGCGGCGGCGTCGTCCAGCGGCAGCGCGTACGCCAGCGCTGCGTGCTCCACCAGCTCCCACATCTTGATCACATCGCCACGACGCCACTTGGCCACGAGCGGGTCCGCGTCCACGGCCTCGTCCGCCACGAGCGACGTCGAGACCGTCCAGGGACCCCACGTGTACGTCTCGCCCACGGTCACGCGCGTACCACGCGCAAACGGCAGCTGCGGCGGGAAGAAGCGGTCGCGGAAGAGCACGAGCACGCGCTGCGCCGTGAGGAACGACCGGTTGCCCTTCTTGAGCGTGATCCACTGGTCGCCTGTGGCCTCGCCCTTGTGGCGCGCCAACTTCGTGATCAACTCACGGATGGGCTTCTCGCGGACCATCGAGTTGCCCATGTACGAGTGACACAGTGTGCGAAGGACTTCTTTCCACACGAAGAATGGCTGCCCAAGCAGAGGCGTGCAGTCGATCCACACAGCGACTTCGCTGGAGCCGACACCACGCAGGATTGGCTCGAGGATCTGCTGGTCAATCAACTCGCCACACTGCGTCGACTCGGCGCCGAGGTTGGACAAGTTGTTGAGGAAGCCGTCGCCGTACATGTCTCGCAGCAGCGGCACCAAGTGGTTGCGAAGCTTCCCGCGTGTGCTCCACTTGGGCGTTGTGTCTTTGAAGTATGGGATGCCGTAGCGGTGAGCGAACTCGAAGATCACGTCCTTGTCGAACGCCAGCAGCGGCCGCCAGATGCGCACGCCGTTGACGATGCTCGACTCGCTCATGCCGTTCAAGTTGAGCAGGCTCAGGCCCTTCATCATGTTGGAGATGACGTTTTCCTGCACATCTCCGCGATGATGGCCGAAGCACATGCCTGGGGCACCGATACTGCTCCATGACATTGGCATACGTGGAGTACCGGATCTCGCGTGAGATGCGCTCGTAGTCGTCGCGCTTCGTGGTCGCGCGCTTAATCTCGTCGATACGACGCACGTGGAAAATGATGCCATAGCGCTCACACCACCGACGCACGTAGTCGCACTCGGCCGCGCTCTCTTCACGGTTGCCGTAGTCCAAGTGCACAGCCACAATGCCGAAGTTATTGTGGAACGCGCGAAGCTTGTGGAGCAAGTACGCAACGACCATCGAGTCCACTCCACCCGACAGCGATACGGCCAAGTGGGAATACTGTTTGGCGTTCTTACCCACGAGGTACTCGTGCATGGCCTTGTAGAGGCGGTGCTTGGGCATGTCGGACTCGTCCGTCACCACGAGGTGACGCTCCAAAATGTCGTCATCGCTCTGCACTGTGACTTGACCGCGCAAGTGCGCTAGGCGGTTCTGCGTCGTCTTCCGGAATTTCTCTAGCAGCTCGACGTGGTCATCTTGGAGCTGCTTGCGCTGCTCGATCGTCGTGAGAAGTTCATGGAGGCTTTCGGCCGTCGGTGTGTGGCGAATGGGCATCATCACGAACACGAAGTGCGGCACAGGGAGGCTCACGTGCCATCCCTTCGCAACGAACTCATTCGCCAGAGCGTGCGCCTTGCGATCATTGGCGTCCACACGCTCGCGTTGCTGGCGGTACACGTGTCTGGAGAACTGGTCAAGCAGCACGATCAGCGCCACGAACGACTCGCGCGCGAGCTTCCAGTCGTCCAACTCGCCGCGCTCCGCCTGGTGTAGCAAGTCGCCGAAGGTGTCGCTGATGAGCGCGTCCATGTGGCGCTGCTTGTCCGAGTCCTGCGGAGGGAACCACTTGGAGCGGTAGAGCTCCGCCTGCGCGCCATCGAACCAGAACGCCAGCACATGCTGGAAGTGCGTCGCCGGCTCCATGGTCCGCCAGCCACAATGAGCCACGAGCGGGTACACTAGAGCAAGCGACCATCACTCCAAGTTGGGTGCGACACACTAAAACAGCTTTTATTTTCGGCGCCGGTCATTCTTATGTGCACCACACCACTCGTCTTTCGCTACTGTGACGTCCTGAGTGACATTGAAGTCATCTCGGAGACTCGCGACGGCATGGGCTCTCGCCTTCTCATGGACACGCTCGCTTGTGGCCCGTGACAACAGACGCTGCACGCGATAGCAACATGTGCGGCAGCACTGGAAGGCGCAGGTGCTCTCCCAGTACACTGTAGTCGCGCACGAGGGCGTGGCGCACGGCCGGTGGAACTGCTGCAGTTCTGTCTGAGGAGCGCTCGGCTCTTCATCTTCGCCTTCCATGCGGATGTCATCGCCCCGCTTCGGTGCCCATACGACCTTGGGAGCGTCGCTGGATACGTGGTGAAGTAGGCGGAGCTTGGTCTCGTGGCGTGCGCGCAATCGGAACGACTCGTCGGACTCGTCTTCCTCCCTGACAACCGTCACGGACAACTGATCTGTCTCGCCAGGCACTTGGGAGATGCGTGAAGACACGAATGCATCGATTGCTTGGACAGACGTCATCGAAGATATCTCTAATTGCGTGTTTGCTAAAGTCGGACGACGGACGAGATCCCTCAGCCACGACAGCAAGCGAAAGATCGAAGTGACTGGCAGAGACTTGATCACCTGCTTCACGAACCACTTGAGCAGCTGATACGCCCGCCAAGTCCATGTCCAGTTTGCTGTTGCCTCTGCCTCCTCTTCCACCTCCTTCAGGAACGACACTGCAGATGCGTCGCTGGCCAGCATGCGCCACAGCCCTCCCTGACTGGCACTCAGCTTCATCTTGTCAGGTCGTACAGTCACCTCGTCTGGTGCGGATGAGTCTCCACGTTCAGGCAGGAATCGAGTACACTTGAGAGATGCGAAGAACGCCCGCACTGGTTCATTGCGCACCGTCGGCTCCCATGTGACGGTAATTTCCGTCAGCTTGTGTTGTTGGGCAGTCTCTGCGATCTTCCTCACCATCGCATGCTCGACGCCACGGTTTAAGGACCGACAGCTCATGAGGAAGCTGTCGACACGAACATTATCTGGCTCCAGGTGGAAGAGCGAGACGCACACGAGGCCATAGTGCCCGTAGCGGTCTGTCGCCGTCGCTGTCATGACGAAGTGTGTAGCTCTTTTCGCGACGTAGTCCATCAGCAACTCGCGTGTGAGTGACCGCGAGTAGCTGGTCGCGACGTTGAATGTGTTGGTGCGCTGATGGAGCTGAAGGACGCGGGCAAATGAGTCGGTCGATGCGTCCAGCACACGTTCAAACTCGATGCGGACGCCGAGGGAGCTGAGGAATGCTGCCTGGGTGGGCGCCTGGCGCTTGAGCTGGTTCCGACGAGCGTTCTGCTGGTACATCTTCGTACGTTCGTTGTCTTCGTCGGTGGATCGGTGATCGAAGGGAACGTCGAATACCCACTGTCTCTCCATGAACGATTCGTCAAAGTCCTGTGGTACGTGCACAACCGTCACCATCGGTAGAGCGCTCATGACTTCGTGGCATTCGATGGCACTGTCGTCGACAAACACGAAGGCGTCGAGCCCCAGTGCCAGCTCCTCAGCAATCTCTCGGATGCTCTCCGATTTGGGCCGCCAGCTCACTTTACTCATGACGATGTGGTCTTCCAGGCGTAGCACCATCTCGGTCGCGCGCTGGTCAAAGACGGAGACCACATCTGCTGGGATATTCTTGCTACACAAACAAAGAAGTACACCTTGCTGCTGCTGACGAAGCACGAATCGCTGTAGTGCGAGGAAGCGATCGCTCAGATCCACACCCTGCGGACCGACGTCGGCGACGGCACCACCCCACAGCGTATTGTCACAGTCGAGCACAATCACTTTCTTCTTGTCTGCTGCGCGTCGCAAGAAGTGGTGGACTTGACGCGAGCAGCTCCACGCCATCACGTTCAGCATGGTCTGTGTGAACGGCGCGTGCTCGCGCTTGTCGGCGATTGCGTCGTACCATGACTCGTCTGCAAAAAAACCACGTAACTCCCTTGAAGGGCGGCAGTCAACGCGTGGGAGCGACTGGATATGCTGGAGAAGCTCGGTTTCGGCTGCTTCCAGCTCTGCGTCTCCTGGTGGTGGCGGACAGAAGAGAATGACCAGTTGCGGCGGCGGATCGGAACGCGAGGCGTACGCCTGAAGGTCGTTAATCAATCCTCCGTAGAGCTGCTTTTGGCGCATATCTGTTCGAATCCCCAGCTCTGGATGCGCCGCACGCAGGTCGCTCAGACGGATGAAAAGCACGACCATATCCACGTGACCAATTGCGTCCAGATCGATTGTTGCTGGACGCGCTGCGCAGCCATAGCCCAGCCAGTGGACTGCCACCGACGCGTCCACGTGGTGCTGTAGGACGAGCTCCAGCGGCTGCGCGAGCGTCGCGTCGCACGCGAAGGTGCCGCCCACCACTACGGTCGCATGTCGGTCCGGCGCCATTGGCCTCTCCAGTCACGAGTGACCATCACTCGGTCTCAAACATGATTTACGTGGAAACCCTTTTTGTGGGGGGTCTAAACATGGTTTTGAAAAACACGAGTTCGATTTTCATGTGGTCCACTCGATCCCATAATCAGTTTATGCATGGAACTTCCATTAGAAGCCTATGGGTGGGACGATGGCGATGTCGTGAGGGTGAGTGAGTCACGATGGAAGGCGCCAGCTGGCAGCGTCTGCGGAACGAGGAGGAGCCTGAGGATCCTGGCGCAGGCGATCGCGTGACGGCGGATCCGCTTGCTGCGCGCGCCCCTGCCCGCTGTGATGGCAGTTAGGCGTCGCCATGGACACAGCGTGTCCCATTCCACGACGCAATTCACTCCCGAGTTGCACGCGCCACACCAGGCACAGAGGTGGAATCCTCGCCGGAATCTGGTCCCTCAACGCACAACGAGTCCTCCGTATCCTCTAGACTCTATTATAGTCTCTTGAATGACTGTCCTGTGTTATCGTCTCCTGCCTTGAGCTCCTGACATCCTGGTCATTCCGCGATTCTCCTGCTTCTTGCGATGGTCAAGTTCATCACCGCCACTATTGCCGCCCTTATCGGCTCATTCGCCGTCACCGTCGCCAAGGCCCAGCCAGAGGCGACATGTTCCTCGCTGAGCTTTGTGGACAAGCAAGCGGACATCACTGCGCTCAACTCGGTCATTGACGTCGCCATCGGCTCTGGCCTTCTTGCGCAGAACCTCGCTAAGGCTGACCCTCTTGCCATCCAGAACAAGCGTCTGGATGCGGTGCCTTTCTCCGTGCTGGGTATCGATTTCACACTCACGCCGACAGTCAAGTCGCTCAATGTGCTGGGTATCTCGACGGTGCTCCCACGCCACTTGAATGCCACGAGCCCGACCAACCTGGACATTGGAGCGGATTTCAGTGGAGCGCTCACTCTTGACGCGACCCTCAGCTTTGAGATCGCGCAGCAGAACCATAAGTGGTGGCAGATCTGTTGGACCAACATCCTCAAGCCCAAGGACTGTCCACCAGCGGTTGTGGATGTGGATGTTGGTGTCGGTCTTCAGAAGCCGTCAGTGTTCACGAACGCACTCATTTCGATGGCCGCGTGCCCACCTCAGCAGCAGGGCTCGAAGTGCAAGGACTTGACCGTCACTGACATCCTCCTCGCTGGTCTCTCCGGCAAGTTCGACGCCCTGTTGGCTCGCATCCTGCGTCGCATCAAGGAGGTCGCGATCGTGGACCTCAAGCTGGGCTTTGATCAGATGACGAAGCTCAACTTTCACCTCCACTCGTCGGGCCCTCTGCTCACGGAGCTCGGCAAGAAACTCCTGGGCTTTACAACGACGGAGATCAACAAGAAGGGCGACCTCCACCGCGCCGTTCTGGACACAAGCAACAAGCTCTTCAAGACGCTCATCAACCATGGTCATCAACGAGAAGCTCGCACCGCAGTTTGGTAAGACGTGCTACGACGCGTAAGCCCGAGGTGTTTTACTGCTTAGTGGCTCGTTAAAACAGTGTTTATCTGAAACTATTTCTTCTAAACTCCTGGTCGGTCTGATTCTGTTTAGGGCTCGAGGTTGGCATCTTCTCTTCCTACTGATTGGTTGAAATCCCTTCTTCCTACAGCTTCTACCCTATATCAGTGCCTTTCCTCCTGGCATCGTCCTCTTCGCCACTCTTCCTGCACCGCTCACCATGATGCTCCTCCGCCGTGGCGCCGTCGCCCTCCGCCCGTCGCTGCATGTGACGCGCGCGCTGAGCTCCGCTGCAGACGCGCCGACGCTTAAGATCATGTTCCTAGGCGCTCCAGGCGCTGGCAAGGGTACCTACGCGTCTCGCATCGCCCCCATCCTGGACATCCCGACCATCTCAACGGGCGACCTCGTGCGTCAGGAGATCAAGAACAACACGGCGCTGGGTGAGCAGATCAAGGTGAGAGAAACGACGCGTAGAGTGAGGTCGAGAAAGCAATAAGCCTGACGCTGGCGCTGGTGTTAGGCATACAACGACCGCGGTGCGCTCGTGCCGGACGAGATCATCCTCGACATGGTGGAGAAGCGTCTGCAGGAGGACGACGCCAAGAATGGCTTCATCCTGGACGGCTTCCCTCGCAATGTCCCGCAGGCCGAGGCTTTCTCCAAGGTAGATGCAATGACGTCGATGAGTAGACCAAATGGAGGCTGACTGTGACGACCGCAGCGTGTGCAACTGGATCTGGTAGTCAACATCGACCTCCCACAGTGGATCCTCGTTGACAAGATCAGCGGTCGCCGTGTGTGCAAGAATTGCGGCACAGGCTACAACGTTGCCTTCATCGACCATGGCGAGTACAACATGCCTCCGCTCCTCCCCAAGGTCGACGGTGTGTGCGACAACTGCGGTGGCGCCACACTCGTTCAGCGCCCAGACGACAACCAAGACGTCGTGCTCAAGCGGTGAGTAGTACCTTGTCATGCGCATGGAAGGTGGAAACCTAGCTGACTGGGGAGTGTAGTCTGGAAGTCTACAACGACGAGACGGCGCCGCTGATCGAGTACTATGCCTCCAATGGCTCGCTGCGCACCTTCGAGGTCAAGAAGGGCCTCGCGGATCTGCACAAGCTGATGGATCTGATCCAGACGGAGCTCAAGCTCAAGTAAAGTCGCCACCGCGGCGCAATGTGCATAATAGAGACTGAGCAGCGGCGCATGCGCCGTTCTACACTTCATCCATAACGTTGTCATACTTGCTGGGATCGATGCGGTACCTGCAGCAGTCTAGTCAGCCAGTCAATAGGAGCTCAATGGCCCCACCCCACTTACATGTTGCCGTATTGGATGGTAGGTGTGTGCTCGCTGTCAACGTCAACGATGCAGACGGCCATAGCTGTAGGAACACAAAGATACTAATAAGCCAAACGACTGGGGACCTCAATATCCACGGCGTCCACGTACTGTTCGGGTCGAGAACTCGATACGTGATGGTGACCATCGACTCCTGCAGACAGAAATTGAAGATCGCAACGCTCGCTTCAGGCTTGAAGACGCCGTGGCACGTGACACCCTCGAAGCTCCATTCCATGAACGTGCCCTGCTCATCTGGGATGAACTGAGTAAGAAGAGAGAGAGTGAATCTGCAGCACATCGACGCGACTTTGCTCGCAGCCACGCACCTGGATCGTATAAGCACTCACGAGGTCCTGGCGCTTGTGCGTTCGACCGAAGGACCACTTGAGGAACTGCGTGTTGGGCTGGCGCGCTGCCTCCTCGTCCTCCTCGATGAGCACGACGTTGTTGGTCGAGCGCAGGTGCTTGAAACTGGCGCCAAAGTGGCGCCACTCGAGATTGCGCTTCCAGAAGCCCTTGAGATACGAGCAGAAGTCGTCGTTTGGCACCACGTAGCGCAGGGCCGTGGAGCCAGCAGCGGCAGCGCCACGAGGCGTGGTGGCGCCTCCACCAGGCGCGGCAGAGCTGTTCAGGATGACAGGCATGTGGAACGATGGATCCAGAGGTGAGATGCTGCGCAAGACAAGGGTACGAGCGACATTCGCGCAACATGTGCATGTAATCCGAAGTCCAAGACCGATTCCAAGATTTCATGGAAGCACAAGAGGAAGGGGAGAATGGCTTTCAGCAAATCGAATTTGATGTGATGTCAAGACTCTCACTTCCACGGAGAGTCTCACCCATATGACTTGATCTGTATCGCATTCACATGGATCCCTCTTCGATGCACTCACAATGGAGTCTGTGTGAACTAATTGCATTTCAGTGCACTACACAGTCCATGCGGCAAGTAGAGTGACCGCGCAGCTTGCTACAGTACTCAGACCGCGGATGCTACATGTATACTACGAGGAGTTTCCCATGACAAAGCATCTCACTTTCGCCACTCCTCGGGTGCGAATCCTCTCCCTGAAGATGTTGGTGCGACCTTCGTACAACATTTATGCTTGTCAACTGATCTCAGGTGGCATCAGCAGTCAGATTATGGGGCGCGAAAGATGACGGTGCTGTCGCCTCGTCGTCTGAGCTCCTGTGTCACAGGCTGCGTCCATCAGGAAGACATTGTGGGAACGGCACTTTGACCGCTGCGCGGAGAAGCTCCAGAGCTCAGACGCGCGATGGCGTGACGGCAGTTTCCACAGACGCGTCACGCACTTGACCTGCTTGACCCGGCGCCAGTCGTCCGTTCAGTGAGCTCCTCAGCGTTTCTCCCTCTCCGTCGCTCACTCTTGAATCTGCCTTCTGGTACTCAAGCTCCACCCTCCATTCCACTATGGTCAAGTTCCTCGCCCTCGCCGTCTCGGCCCTCCTTGGTCTTGCCAACGCGCAGTCCCCAACGCCGGCGCCAACCACCGCTGCGCCAGTGTCGTGCGTGCCGTTCAACTTCACGGCGAGCAAGCCTGACATTGCGCAGCTCAACGGCGTGATCGACATTGCCGTGCGCACGGGTCTCCTCACCAACGGCCTCAAGGCTGTCGACCCGACGCTCGTGAGCAACCAGACCGTCGAGACCATTCCGGTGGGTCTGCTCAACCTTAACTTCGACGTGAAGCCAACCATCGTGGACCTCAACCTCACGGGTCTCTCCACCATCGTGCCTCGTCACGTCGATGTGATCAGCGACTCGGGTGTAACTCTCGCTGCCGATTTCAACGGCACCGTCTCGATCGACGCCACCCTCACGCTTGAGATCCAGCAGCTTGACCTTAAGTGGTACTCGATCTGCTGGACGAGCTTCTGGCACCAGCGCAGCTGCCCACCTCTCGTCACCACCATCGACCTTGCTGCGACGATCGTCAAGCCATCCCTTGTGGCCAACGCCTCCGTCGGCATGGTCTCGTGCGCGCCAGGCGTGCCTCGCACGCAGTGCCGCAACGTCACCGTCTCCGACATCCTCATCGCCGCCGCGACCCAGAAGTTCGACACGCTCTTGCCTCGCATTCTGCGCCGCCTCACGAGCGCCTCGCTCTCTGGCCTCTCCATTGACTTCCAGGAAGTGACCCAGCTCGAGTTCCGTATCAAGGACAAGGGCGACCTCCTGAACGCGCTTGCTAAGCACCTGCTCAACTTCACGGCCAAGGAGATGAACAAGAAGGGTGGCATTTTCAACGCCGTCATCAGCGTCGTCAACAACACCTTCAAGAACATCGTGAACACGGTCTTCGACAAGGCCCTCGCGCCGCTCTTCGGCAAGCTCTGCTACGACTAAGTGCATCGCGTAGGCCTCTCAGTATCGTAACAGCGTTCTCTTCTGCTGGCACCGGAACCTTCCTCGTCTCTAGGATGACTGACCTGAAGCAGGACAATCTCCTCGCGTCTCGCGTTTAGTCTGCCCATCCAGAGACGCCACTTGGTGTCCATGCCGATGTGCTTCCCGCACGTGGCTGTTGAAGTTGAAGAATGGAGTGCCTTCAACTAGGATCCGTCCTAGTCATTTGTATTCGTCTAGGACTCCGGCAGTGGCTAGTCTCTTGTTTGTAGGGCGCACACGTGATGCCATCGGCGTCGTCTGGTCGCAGGATTCAATGACGCCTGCGACATGGAGGCGCGGCCGCCAGTCAAGTGGCAGTGGCTCCAGTCATGGCGGCGTCACTAGTGGGCGCATGGCATGGAGGTACAGCAGTCCATGCCGATGGATCCATTTCAACACATCACTGATGGAACGTATGGAGTGACGAGAAAGAGTGGATGGATTCCATGGCGGAAATGGATCCCATTGCCTTCCATTGTGGAAGGTCAGTGTCTGATTCCCGCGCTTCGATTTCCAAGACCAGAGACCAGATGCGTCGAGACTCATCTCGGCGGGCGGGCGTCACACCATCGCTGATGCGGTGATGCGCGGCGCACGAGATGGGCCACGATGGCGATTGCGGCTCTCGGATCCAGTCCATGCCAGCGTCAACGCCCCCGAGACTCCCGAGTGTACAGGGCAACTCGAGCGGATGCCTTCGTGGACAGTCCCTTCTACATTGGACACAGGCACACGGTGGAGGCCGTCTCACTCCAGCATTTGCGCGCCAGGACGCAAGCTTCCCCCTCCGCCAGCATGAAGTTCCTCTCGTTCGTCGTTGCCACTGCCGCCGCCGTCTTCGGTGTTGCCCAGGCTCAGAACGCCACGGTTGCCCCGTGCGTGCCGCTCAACCTGACGGCCAAAAAGTCCGACATTGCGCAGCTCAACGGTGTGATCGACCTCGCCATCCGCACGGGCCTGCTCAAGCAGAACCTCGTCAAGCTTGACCCAATCTCGGTCGTCAACAACCGCCTCTCACCGATCCCGTTCTCGGTCCTCGGTATGGACTTCGCGCTCACGCCGATCATCAAGTCGCTCAACGCCTCGGGGATCGCAACGGTCGTCCCAGACCACCTCAACATTTCCACGGACACGACGCTCGCAATTGGTGCCACGTTCAACGGCACCGTCGCTGTGGACGGCGTCTTCTCGTTCGAGATTGCCCAGCTCAACAAGCAGTGGTGGCAAATCTGCTGGACCAACGTTCTCAAGCCAGCTGAGTGCCCACCTGCCGCCATTGACGTGCAGGTCGGCGTTGCCCTCGAGAAGCCAAGCGTTGATGTGAACGCCACGCTGGGCTTCCAGATGTGCCCAACCCCAAAGGGAACGTGCAAGGACGTGACCGTCTCCGACATCCTGCTCGGTGCCTACAGCGGCAACTTCGACGCTCTCGGCCAGCGCATCTTCAAGAAGTTCTCGTCGCTCTCCCTCCCCGACTTCGCCGTGGCTTTCGACAAGATCACCAAGCTCGTGTTCCACTTCCCAACGTCGGGTCCGCTCATCACGGCTCTCGGCCAGAAGCTCCTCGGCTACACCACGGACGAGGTCAACAAGAAGGCGGCTCTCTACAACGACATCATCGAGGTCGTGAACAAGCTCGGCAAGCAGCTCTTGAACCAGGTCATCACGGAGCAGCTCGCGCCTCAGTTCGGCAACACGTGCTACTAGGCATCTCCCGTATTAAGCCTCTAATGCAGTTTTGTTGATTCCTGTATGGCTGAACTGACTGTGTTGAGCCTCTCCATCCCATGGCTTTCTACGGTAGAATCTAATACCGTAGATCGAGTACTAGCGCGTCCGATCCACCGTAGATCGAGTACTAGTGCGTCCTCATGCGTCATCCTAGCGTGATGGACACCAGTCACCCATTAAACTCACAGTCACGGCAATCTACTGATATTCGTTACGTTTACATCACATCTACTGTTTTTCGAGCGACACAGGATGCTATTATCCCCCCTCGGAGGCACTATTCATGCACTGCACTTCACACTGTGGCCTCGCCTGGCGGCTCTCCTGCGACCTGCTGCGGATGCACGGGGGCTGCTCCACTGGCACTGGATGCTGTGCTCTTGTCGCTCGCAGGGGCCACCATTGTGGGGGTCGTGGCACCCTCCTCCTCGGCGGCGTCGGGGTGAAAGCACTTCATCTCGTCCCAGATGAGCTTCTGTAGCACGGGCTTGGTGAGCTTCTCGTTCTCGAAGTCGAAGTCGAAGCTGCTCAGAGCCATCGTCTCATCCTCTGTGTTGCGGATCGACGCCAAGTACGGGTGTGCCAGGGCGTCGTCGATGCTGATACGCTTGTTCGGATCAATCACCAGCATCTTCTGCAGGAGGTCGAGCGCGTCGGGCGCGAGGTCTGGGAAGAGCTGCGCCAATGGCTTCAGGGCAGTTCCACCGCGCTTGTGGTACTCGGCGTTCATGAACTTCCGTGCTCGGGCGTTCGTAAGGAAGTAGAGTTCCTGGTCACTTGGTGCGCCCAGGGCGTTCATAATGAGATGAAGTTGGTCAATGTAGTCCTGACCAGGGAACAGCGGCTTGCGAGACATCATTTCCGCGAAGATACAGCCCATGGACCACACATCCACCTCCTTTGTGTACTTCATGCAGCCCAACATGATCTCGGGGGCGCGATACCACCGCGTCACGACGTACTCTGTGAGCTCCAGCTCCTCCTCTGGGAACACCCCACGCGCAAGACCAAAGTCACAGATCTTGAGCTCACAGTTGGCGTTCACAAGAATGTTGGACGGCTTGAGGTCTCTGTGGATGACATTGGCCGAGTGTACATACTTCATAGCGCAGAGCATCTGGTACATGAAGAATGCAATGTGCTCGTCCGACAGTGCGTGGCGGGAGTAGATGACGCGATGCAGGTCAGTGGCCATGAGCTCGGAGACGATGTACACGTCCTCGAACTTGCCCAGTGACACTGGCTCGAGAATGTCGTCCACACCCAGCACGTACTTGTGCTGCAGGTGGCGCATCAGCTTGATCTCGCGCACGATGCGCTTGGCGTCCGTGAGGTCGTCAAAGGCGCGTTGGATGTTCTTGATGGCCACAGTCTTGTCCGTCCGCGTGTCCTTGGCGGAGATCACAACGCCATACGCCCCCGACCCAATGGTCTTGACGTACTCAAAGTAGTTGGGGATCTCGAAGCGCGTGTTGGACGTCATGAAACACTGGTATCCGTCACGCGTCGCTGGAAGATACTTGGGCTTGTTGGCTGCGTTGGCCGCCGCCGTAGCTTCATCCGATCGCTGCTTCTCGCGTAGACGCTTGGCTGCTTCCTGTCGACTCCGCTCTTCCTCTGCCTTGTCGTCGGCCGCCTGTTTGCCATACTTGACGAACGAGCCGTCCTTGGACGGCACCATGGCGTGGTTCCAGCGGATGGCCTCCTGCAGCGCGTTCCGCCAGGCTTCATATGCCTTGTCATCTTCGGCCTCGAGCACCATGGACTTGGTACCACAACGCAGCTCGAGACGCCGTGGGTGTTTCTGTGTGTTAACAGGGGCGAGGCGGTGCCCAGGCCCAATCGGGGTCTCGCTACAGAGCACGAGCGACTCCTTGCTGGTGTAGTACCCGAGCGTCATGTGGCGCTCTTCGAGTCGCAGGATGAAGTAGCGTTTCGTCCACATCTTGAGGCGCAGCCCCTGCTTGAGCAAGTAGCCTTCCTGCACCACGTCGGCCTGGCGGAAGACGAGCGCGGGGGCCGTGCGCACGGGCGCTGTCTTGCCATGCAGCCACATGGCGAACGTGGAGCGGTTCTTGGTCACGTACACGCCGTCGCCGCGCGCGCCATCGTCCTGCTCCTCGGCTCGGGTGCTCATGTCGCCTGGCACTTCCTTCGACTGGGAAGTTACGACCAAAGTCGCCCACGTGTCCCGCGTTTCACGGGACGGCAATTCGGGACGACTCAGACCCAGACTATTCATAAAAGCCCCAGTGTAGCGTGTCACTCACCCGAGGGATGGGCGGGTTTTGTCCAGCTGCCGCGCAAAAGACGGGAACGATCCGGACGCCGGGTGGCATCGAGTCAGACCGCCGACGCCGACGCCGACGCCTCTCCGGACCCACGGCACAGCACGCCAGCGCAGACGCACACATCACACGCAGAGTCCACTAGTGTGTGCATGTGTATGAAGACACAAGAGCACAGCTGGCGTCAGTGAGCCAGCAGTCGCTGGCGTGCACACCCAAGTGGATTAGGCAAATACTGCAAAACAACATCTGCTAAAAAGCGCTTTTTAAATGGCTACATTCGGTCAATAGTACGTCACCATATCGCATGACTTGAGCGGTCGTCGGAAGCCCTTGGTCACCGCCTGGAAGGGCAGGCGCCTGCGCCAGGGATGGCGACGCAGCGCTGGGGGCGTCGGCGTCTTGCTCAGCCCGATATGCCACTTCATGTCATCGCGTTCACCGGCCTTGGCGCGGCCCCGCGCGCGCTTCTGCCGTGACGACATGTGCGACGGCAGCGTGTTGAAGACGAGGTTGCGCCGCATTTCCTGGATGCGATCCAGCAGGAACGGCACCGGATCGATGACCTGTCGCCCGTTGAGGTACAGGAGCTCGGGCGTCGCGTCGTCCACAGGCGTGAAGTGGCACAAACAGCCGCAGAGCGTGGCCTCGTAGCGCTCGACGTCGCGGTTCGGCGCCGACGACACGACGCTGGCGCCCCAGGGCGAGAAGAAGTACGGCGCGTGAGCCAGCTCGTAGGCCAGCCAGAAGACTCTCCGTCGCCCAGCGAGAACTCGACGTCGAACCGGTGCTCCGTGATGAGGAACCACGGTACTGACAGCGCCTTGCCAATGAGCAGCATGGACGAGTCTTGAGCCAGAACCGCAGGTAGTGCACCTTCGTAAGAGAACACAGCGCCGTTGGCCTTGTAGCCTGGCGAGGCGCCGGGTCCTTGAGAGCGATGACATCGGCGTCCAGTAGAATCAGCTCCTGGAACTTGGTCTGGCGCAGAGCCAGCGGCTTGATCCAGTAGCTGCGGAACGAGTGCGGGAGCAGCTGTCGATGATCTCAAGGTTGCTACCGATCGTATGCAGTACCTGCAGGCTGCTCGTCGACAGCTCACTGCAGTGGTAGATCTCGATCGGCTCGTTGTTGCCCAGACGTGCAGCTCCCGGATGAGCGAGGCGCCCAGTGGGATGACGCGGTTGTGCAGGCACATGACGATGCCTTAGAGACCAGCTCCACGCTCGCAGCGGACACTGGTACGGCCTTTACTCTGGAAGGCAGTGGCTGGATCTCGGCTCGCTGTGTGGCTTGCGTGAGCTGCTGCGGATGGCGCTCCCCTTCGAGTTCTCGATGCTGGTGTTGTAGTATGTTTCAAAACAACAAAATATTCCTGAAACTGAAGAGACTTAGACAACTCCACTAAACGCTCCAAAACGAGAAAACGCTCGATTCTCAAAACGCAAAAATGGCGTTGACATTCAAAAATGTTTTATCTTCGTTTCTTGCTCTTGACCGACGTGTGACTGCTCTTGTGGAGCCGCGGCACCAGCACGACGTCCCAGTCCACGACGTCGCCACCAGAGCCTTCGTCGTCTCGTAATGGCGCGAAACCCATGGGGGCGAACACGGGCGTGGGCCACGCACTCGACGACTTGACACTTGGAGACGTGGGCTTCATCATCGCTGCCGCTAGACTGGGGCTGCTCGTATCCTCCGTCGGTGTCACTGACGCATGATGAGGCACTGACTTGGGTGCGCTTTGGGAGAGGTCTGTCTCCGGTTGGCTTTGACTGACGCCATGTGAAGTGACCGATTCTTCAGCTGCCCCACGCGTCAATGAAGCCTTCCATACAGATTCGAGCGTGAGTTGCTTCGTCGCTGTCGGCTGAGTGATCGGTGCCGCAGACTCGACTTGCATTGTTTTCGATACGACGGCTTCGGCTTGGCCAGTTGATGGCCGTGGTGGTGCACTTGTCTCGACGTTCCCCAGAGTATCAGTCGGTTCTTCCGCTGCCTGCGCCTTCACTCCCGCCATACTGGTCGCCTTCGTGGACCGCGTTTTCGACTTTCTTGTCCCTTCCTCTCCATCCGCAACTGCTGTTGCTCCTCTCGTTCGGTGCGCTTCAGCGTCCTCTTGGGCCGACCGCACTGGTTCTTCGCGACCACCCTGTCGACTTTTGGTTCGAGGACTAGATCTCGTTACCTTGGCACGAGTGTCGATTACTTCGCCATCCTCAGTCGTCGGGCTCTTCCGTGTGTTATTCTGCTTCCTGTGCGTTCTCGTCGCTTGGTCCGTTTCAATGAGACGTGAAGTAGCTCTGACGTGTTCGTGTTCTGCCACCACATCGGCATCCCTGTAGTCACTACACCTCGACCGTGTCCGCGCTTTCGTTTTGGTCTTTGATACCTCGCGTTCTGAGTGTTGTGTAGACGTTTTGACTTGCGCTTCAGTCATTCTCACTTGCGTCTTCTTCTTGGGTGGCTGGTTCTCCCGTGGACTCGCTCGTTTCGCGACGCGTTCACGCGGCGAGTCTCCAGCTTCACTATTGGCGTCCGTGGCTATTGGTAGTTTCGCGGTTGCCTCGTTTGTCTGCTTCTCTCTACCTCTCTTCCGCTGCTCTCTCGGCTCTGGCTTCTTCTTCTGCGCCTTTGATAGTCGCACGAGCTTGTCTTCACTCTGGATCTTCTTCGATTTCCCTGTCGTCTGTTCCTGATTCCCATTCACTCTGGTGGCAGTACCCTTCTTAGGGTGCTGGACAACCTCCTCCACAGTGTTGTCCTCTGTCTGGTTGTCTTCTCGTTCTTCTGACGTTCCGAGTGGAGGCTCCTTGAGCCTCAAGTGCTCCACGTACGTAGACAGGATATGCAACTCGTGCGTCAGTTCCTGCGGTTGGAAATGCGCTACGATGTGATAGATCTGCTCCGTGATGCTCTTCAGCTGCGTGAGCTTCGCGCCTCTGCTGTCGAGGTCCTCGAGCGCGTGGTTGTGGTAGAAGCGTCCGTACTTGACCATCACGATCCAGCCCATGCGCAACTGCACCAACTCCGCCGTGAACGTAAACGGGCACGGCGATAGCTTGGGCTCGTGGCTGCCAGTAGCTCGCCGGCGTCTTCTTCCGCACGCGTACACACGCTGGAACGTGTGGAGAACCTCCGGGATGCGCTCGCTCGGCGGTCGACCACCCCACAGCAGCTCATTGTTCTTGAGTGCTACGCTAATAGCACAGCGCGTGGTGAGTCGCGAGTGCGTGCGCTGCTCGTAGTCGCGCATGTAGGAACGGAAGGCCGCCCAAGAGCGGTGGATGCCCTGCATGATCTCGACCGCCACGGCTCCCTCCGGCGGTGCCGACGCGTCGGCCAACGTCCTCTGCAGCTGCATGGGCGGCGGTCCACAACCCATCTCGAGGTACGCGCGCTCCTGCTCGAGCCCCCAGTCCGGGTACTCGTCGTCGCTGCTCAGCTCCTCCTCGTCGTCCTCGTCGTCGTGCCCACGCCGCGTCGTCTTGTGCGCCACCAGCGGCTCCATGCGCCCTGATACCTCGGGCACCGCCACTTCATGTACGTAGGCAGCCGTCGGCGGGTCCGCGCGGCAGTCGGCGTCCGCTGTGTCGCTCGCCACGCGCTTGCGCTTCACCATTCGGACGCCTGGATATTGGCGCCATTAATATGGATGAGGCAGAGAGAAGCGAGCGTCTGGCTGTCGCGTATGACAAAGAGAACACGGAAAATCGAACTTAGATCTGAGGACAGGAACGCTGAGTCTGAGACAGAAGCACGTCAAAGTACTTCAAAGTACTACTTATTAGATATGAATGGAAAGAAGAAGCCACAACTCTACAATCTACAGTGCCTGCACGGCCATGCCACGGGCCACGCCCTTCTCCTCCGACTGCTGGCTCGCGAATTGGTTGAAGATCTGCTCGAGAGTCGTCTGCGAGACGCTGTACTCGCGAATGTGCATGTTGGTCTTGATGTCTTCAACGAGAGCGAACACCTTGGAGAGCTTCAGCTGCTCGTTCGACCCACGCAACTTGAAACGACAAAAGTCGTTCTGACGTTCCATGGTTTGCACATTTTCNCGTCCGAACGACTTGCGTAAGAAGTCTTCAAGCTCGTCGAAGCGCTTCTCCTCGACGAACCACGAGCTGAACGCCTCCGCCCGCACGAATCCGTCTCGCTCCATCGCGGCAGCAAGGCTGTAGCCAGTTGGGTGAGCAGCAATCACACGCGACGCGTAGCTCACATCACCAAACGTAC
>KE463925.1:45318-70729 GCA_000387445.2 Pythium aphanidermatum DAOM BR444 | reverse complement strand
GTGAATCCACTCGGCGTTATGCATCGTCGACAGATCTTGTCTCGACTCTCTCGGCTGGTATCAAAGAGTTGCCGAAGAAGTGGTTGATCGTTTCTGTCTCCATCGCAACTTGCTCTGATATGACCATCTCAGTGATTCCGGTATGTGCATACGAACCCATGATGCCTCTTTAGTACTAACGTCGTTCCACCAGACTGACGGGATGGAACCGGTATCGTTCTGGGTCAGCAAGACCGAGTGGCCTCACATTACCGAGAGTCTGGCAGAAATTATCGAGTCTTCACGGTGAGCGGCCCTGTCGTTTTCGCTAGTAGAATCACTCTAACTAGATGTGCGCAGCGTAACACTTTCGGGTGAGACTACAAAGGATGCGCAGCAGTGGACATCAGAGCAGAAGAAAGCGTGGTGGAGCACACGTAAGGAGCTGGACGAAAAACTCGAAAGACTCGTGGTCCAGATGCAGGTACGCTCCCAAGCAGTCGGTGTATCCGATCGAATTGGTTGCTGATCATCTCTCTTCCCCCCAGAGAGCACTTGGATTTTGGCGATCGCTTTTGACATATCAGCCAAACTTTAGCACACAAGAACAGCTGATTGACGAAGTAGCCGATATCATGTATAGTGGTTCCCAGACATCGAAGAAGACGTTATCACGACGAAGCCAATGGCTAATTGGTGCTGCGGGAGCGTCACAAGCTGTTTTGACTGACGAAGACATTTCCCAGTGCTTTGACTTTGTTGCGGTCGAAGAGGAGTTGTCGATCAGTGAAGACACAGTGAAACGCCTCATTAAGTCGCTTCGGGAGACCAAAGCTGCACCCACGTCTGATCCGGGTTCCGTCATTCTTGTACTGCACCACCGGCTTGAACGGTTTCCGTGGGAGGCTCTTGACGTGTTCCGCGGACGCCCAGTGTCAAGAATGCCTTCAGCCGAGCTTGTGATTGCGAATTTCAAGATCTACACGGCGCATTCTAGTTGCCCAACTGAAGTCGTGCTTGATCCAGCTCGCGTGACGTACTTATTGAACCCCGCTGGGGACTTGAGTTCCACTCAAAAGAGCCTCGAGCCGTGTTTCCAACGTGGTGAGACGGAACATGGCTGGAGAGGAATCACCAATAGTGTGCCTAACGAAAGCACTATTCGGTACGTGAACTTCGACTAGGAGCATTCGTCGCTTTCGCCACTGACATCCTCTTCTAGGGCGTTCCTTACTGAAGCTGATCTTTACATCTACTGCGGGCATGGATCCGGCGAAAAGTACCTGCACCGCGACCAGATTGCTGCTTTACGAGGCTCTCCGTGTGCCGCCACGCTGCTTTTCGGATGCAGCAGTGGGCGAGTCGAGCGTGAAGGCGTGTTCGGTCCTCACGGTGCAGTGTTCGCGTATCTCCGAGCGGGTAGTCCGGCAGTCTTGGCAATGCTGTGGGATGTGACTGACAGAGACATCGATCTCGTCAGCAAGGACATCATTGAAGGCTGGCTTCTGAAGCAAGATACGATTCCCCTCGCATTAGCACTCGATCGAGCTCGTCAGCTGTGTAAGCTCAAGTATCTGAATGGGTTTGCTGCTGTTTGCTATGGACTTCCGGTGCACACAGCCCATCACGTTCGCAGCACATCACGTGAATCGAAACGGCGACGATTGAGATAGAACAAACAGCGAGACTATGAAGTATAGAAGTGAATGATGGGTGAGAAACAGAGGCTACTGAGAAGCCTTGATGCTGTAGTCTCTGACGCTTGGCGCGATGCCTGCCACTCAGTCCAGTCAAAAGTTTACCCGGATAATAAGACGACCAACCTGGGTGATGCGTCAGGCAAGGTCACTTGACCTCGAGCTGCTGCTGTCACTGGAGAGACGAGTCCAAGCATTAGAAGACCGTCTTCGGTTCGCTTGTCCTCGTCTGCCTCCTGAGCGATCAAGGCACTTACATGAGCGTCTCGACCACTGTCATGTGGCCATGCTGGAGTTTTTCACTCGAATCGGAGCTGCGACCGACGCTCTCTCGGATCTTCGTCGTGACCTGGACGAGGCCCTTACACAAGCTGGAAGCCGTAAATCGCTCCTTTGGGAAGTAGGTTTCCAATTACAAGTGCTTCGCATCCAGATCCGCAACCTCTCAGCTGACTTGGGCAACGCAAGCGAGCGCCTCCACCAGTGCCGAGTTCTTGTTCGCGAGCATTATCAAACCGCACACGAAGCATCGAGCGAGGACATGGAGCAGAGGATCACGGAGAAGCTTCAGCGCCTGTTGGAACATGAGCGCCGCACTCGAGTCTGTTTGCAGGCGATCGAGACGGAGCTCCGTACTGTCCGCCTCCAGTTGGGGAGCCCAAGGTCATGATGACCATTGGACTCAGATTGACTGACGCACTTGTGGCTGTTGGGCTCATATCTGCGTCTGATAAGTACTTTATTTCAACCAATCACATGCCTCTAAATGGTGAAGTAACTGCCTATCAACCGTTGCGTCCGCCCAGTTGAATGGCTCCACCGTAGCTCTTCATTGCCACGTGCGACTTGTCCTGAGATTCATGTCGTTCCTCCACGCCATCGACAGCGCACGCGACGTCGTCACCGCGGCGGCGGCCGCCCCACAGCACGCACCCACGGAGCCGCTTCAGTCGCTCGCCGCCTCCGCTTTCGGGCGCTGTGTGCTCGGCCTCGGTGCGTTGGCGATGCTTCCTTGATATTCGCTGGCCGGTGAGCTGATAGTGTACTTGTGTTCGTGTAGCGGGCTACTTGGAGTTTGGACTCGCGCAAATGCAAGCATTCCTCAAGCTTGCGGATCCTTCTGAGGAACAAATCCAGGTCATGTACGAGGTGCGTCCTGTGTGATGCCGCATTTACCTTACCCAGGGAAGCGGACTTACAGCGCTCATGTAAATAGCACTTGATGCTGTTTGCTGACGTCGTAAGCGACGAAGACAACGCAATCTACATGGGTACGTAGTTTGAGTGACGAATAGCTTTCAGATGTACATCAAGCTGATGCCTGCTCCTGGCTCAACGCAGCCCGCATCGGCACTCACCCCGTCCTAATGCGTCTTATGGAGCACGAAAGCGAGCTCATTCAGGACGTAAGTCGTTATTCTCATGTGCTGTTTTGTTCGCTGTAAGTATTCACTCATCTTCTCGGATGTAGGCTGCTGCGCAGGCCGTCGCCAACTGCACATCGTGTCTAGTCACGCCTTCCGTCGGTATCTCCTTCCCTCATCGGTACGTGATGAATGTCCTGCTGTTCGTGTCTATGAAAGACTCAGTGACGTTTTTCTTCCGGTGGAACCTCAGGGCCCGTCAGCTAGGCTCCGTGGAGCGCGCATTCCCCCTTCTTGTGCCTCTCCCAGTGGACCCACGTGATGCGACGTCTGAGCCGTTGTCGGTGATTGTCCGCCAAGTCCCAACGCGGATGACCGGCCAGCCGAAGACAGGGTACCTCCTGTGGGGAGCCGCCCGGGTGCTCGCGCGATGGATTCATGCTCATCGTGAGTTGTTTGACGGAAAATCGGTCCTGGAAGTTGGTAGTGGCCTCGGTCTCGGAGGCATCGTCGCTGCTCGCTATGCGGCTCGCACGATCCTGACAGATTACCAGGAAGACACCTGCCGCGCCCTCGAGTACAACGTGGCTCTGAACCGCGGCTTCACGCATGAGCTGGACGCGACGAAGCCAGACGTCAGCGTGGAAGGCCTGGACTGGGACTCTCAGGAGAGTATCAACGGATCGGCTGAGCAGCCCAAGCCCAAGGTGGACGTTGTAATTGGTTGTGACATCATCTGTGAACCAAGCACGGCGGACGGCTTCCTGCGGGTCGTTCGTAACCGTCTACAGCCACACGGCGTTGGGTATCTCATGAACGCTGACTCTCACAGTCGCTTTGGCGTGTCATACCTCCACGAGCAGCTCGCAAAGTCGGATCTCGTGTACACGATCACGAAGGTGGACCAACTACCTGATGGGGCAGTGCTACTTGACACAGTCCAGGACTCGAGGGAACTGCGATACGAGTACTATGAGATTCGTTTGCCTCCACAGGATGCTTAGAGATCGATTTGTATAAAGACTCGAATAGAGATGAGATCATAGATCGATACCGAAAACCTCGGGGCCTTCGCATCGCGGATCGTTGGGGAAATTCTCGCCGTTCGGATTAGCATTTCCCGGCACGTTACCAGTACACGAGCAGCGTCCGGCGCCACAGCGGTTCGATTTACCACGCTGCAGCCGAGCCTCGAGCGTTTGGAACTGCTGGTCTGGTGTCGGGCAACCGTACGGCGCCTTCATTTGACGCCGCTTCCATCGCATGCTGGCATTGCACAATCGCTGCTGGTCTTTAGATAGGGAGCAGGAGTCGCACGTACGGCAGATGCGGTCCTGTCCGAATGCGCACGGCGAGGCCTCGTACTCATCTCGTGTGCACCGAGTACACGACTTGCAGACCCGATCGGTTGTCGGTGTACAAGGTGATGCCGCAAACTGGTTCGAGAAACACTCGGTGCAAGCTGAGAAAGACACGACTTTTGTCAGAAGGGCTACCCGCACTCACGATGTAAGAGGCGCAAACGTACGATAGCAGACTGTGTCTTGAAGAGGTGTGCAGGCCATGAGCGAATACGAGTTCGTTGGACACTGCGTGCAAGGCGAACACACACGGTCTTTCATGTCCGAGCATGCGCTCGACAGGAACATTCCTGCTGGGCACAGCGAACAATCAGCCGCTGCGACGCGAAGCAGATTCGTCGTGGCGGATGGAAGGATAGACGTCACTGGGTTGGGCGTAAGGAAAAGTCTCGGATAAAGTCGCTCGTGAGAAGGAGGAACGTGGAGGCTGCCTGGAGACCGATCTGGCCGTTGCCAACACTTAACAGGGAGACGATGTCTTCGTTACCCAGCAGAATCGTGATGTAAGTGGCATCTTGAGGCAACGGATTTCCATCGTTAAAAAAGACCCCGCTCAATGGATTCGGTGTTGGCAAGAACACTCGCGACGAAGATGATGATAGAAAGCGCGTGTCAACTGCTGTCGGTGTGTCAGAGAACCCAATTGCTTCAAGTCGTACAGTTGATGGATCTACAGGCTCGGAAAAGCGCAGTTTGAGGAGCTTTTGACCAGCGAGATCCATGGTGAAGCTCAGCAGTATCGGTGCAGTCGAATCTCGTGTGAAAGTCGTGGCTCGAAGCGCCTCCATCTCTGATATACCTTCGAACTGAGAGTGAGCACAGGCCTCTAAACCTCGACCAGAGCAGTCTTCGTATACACAATCAAAGACTCCCGCCTGTGCTGCAAGATGAGTCGTCGCCACAGACTTTGCCAAACGCTGGAAGCGCTTGAGTGAGTTGGTGTCCGCAACGCTGAGGGTGATCACAACAGTGGTTGAACTGTCTGTACTTGTGCTCGTGCTTTGCGGACCCAAGCGGAACGACTCAAATTGAGGTGAGGATGGATCTCTATCACTCTGCAGACGCAAACGGGTGGCGTCTAGAGTGGACACCAACACCGGGTCCGTCACCTTCAGTGTCAGGAGTCCGCTGTTCATGTCCAGGCCAAAAGACGAGATGTGTGGGGCGCGGCTCACTCGGTCCAAAACCACTTGCACGCGATGGCACAGACCAAACGCAGTACCAGTGCTTGATACGATCTCGACGAAGAACGACCGCCGCTCAGTGTAGTATGCTGCGGGATCAAGGATCGTGAGCTCGATCGTCTTAGCGACCATTTGGCCTTCGTTTGCTGACCATGAGACCTCAACACCGCCAGGCGGCATCGGCTCGTAGTCGATTCCGGCGGTTGCTGTGTCGTCGACAGCTTGTACGACGACCGTAGCGCCTGCAACAGTGCCGGAACCGAAGAAGCGTTGCAAGTAAAGACGCACGACGCCCGGCTTCGATACAACAAGGCGCGGACAGACGTGGAGGCCAGAGTCGTAGCGAGTCACTAGAGGTAGGAAAGGCACGTTTGGGAACCGGAGAACGCCCTGCAATGGGTTTGGCTGAATGAAGTTGACCTGGCTCGGAACGACGTTACTAGGACCAAGAATGGTGATTGTCGCGGTCCGAGCCACTTGCGAGTGCATGATGTTCCCCAGTCCCTCGAAGTCTGTGAGCTCGAGTCGGAAGTCGACATTGTGTTGGCGAACGACTCCAGCAATCGTTTCAACCAGGACAAACTGCGTACTTGTGTCGCCTTCTTCCCATGTTAGCGTCTTGGTCACTGGCTTGTAGTCGATGTTTCTACGAGCGGTGCCGTCCACCGTCACAACTCGAGTCCGTACGAATCCGTCACTCCCATTCCGTCGCTGCACGTACGCTCGTACTACACCACCATCCATGACCGAGTACGAGTTGCTACGGCACGCTGGAAAGCAAGGTGCTTCAAACTGCACAGTGCCGCTGCGGACATTGTTAGGACCTCGAATCGTGATTTGGACTTCGGTGATGTTGCCCAGTGCCGCAAAGGGCAACGTGAACGCGCTCGAAGGATCGTCAGGTGTCAGTGGAGGTGGGTCAAGTGTGCTGGGTGGTAGCAGACGGACGCGGAAGGTCTCAGCAGGCTCATAGACGGCGTCATCGAGAATATTGATGACGATATACTGAGTTCGATTGGCTCCACGGCTCCACGTCAGGACAGACGCACTCTGAATCGTGAAGTCGTCTGGGTTGCAGGCTGTTTCACAAATGACTTCGTATGCTAGTCGCGCCGTTGACGTCGTGCCGCCTTCCCACACGACAGGAATGGCCAACACCGAAGTCGACGATTCGTTTGCCTCTATCAACGACTGGAGGAAACGGAATGAACCCGGGAACACTACACAGATACGTTCACACGTCATCGCTGTGAGCCAACAAATAGCCACTTACGTACGATTGACCGGCGGCGCCAACACGACTTGTGTTTGATTGCGTTCAGTGTTGAGCACTGCTCCGTTGGCGTCGTGAAGATAGAGTGTAAAGGACTTCGTAGTTTCCTGTGGCTGTGCGTCATTCAGGACGCGAACGTACAGCTCCTTATCCAGGTCATCGCCGTCTTGCCACAGCAGACTGTAGTTGAATATCGCCTGAAAGTCGCGGCCCACGACAGCATTGCCTCCTCCTAGCGGAAGCGCCGAGACATACACGGCTGCTCGTCCGTCCGAGCCTAGATGACGTTGGACAGTAACGACGGCAACGCCGAAGTCTGTAGACGTCGTGTAGACGGGCTGGGCGAATTGGAACCTGCCTGAGGCGACGATGGCCTGTGCTGATGTTGAGTACAACAACGAGTACACCACGCAGACACCAAGGAGTAGCCTCCAAGCCCATGAACCATGACGCGCTGGGTTCTCCATTGTCATGAATGGGCCAGATAGGGGGAGCAAACCGACGAGTGACCTCTCAGAGCGAAGAAACGCTTTCAGTTGGTCCTTCGATCTATACGAGGCGTATGGGCCGTCCAACAGTGTCGGCGATCGATGGGAATGTGGCTGAGCGTGAGGGATTGGGCCCGCAACCACCGCATGCTGCGGATAATCAGTCGGCATCACGTGAGATCTTCCAGGGGCTGTTCAAGGACCTCGGGAAGCAGGCGATGGCGATGGAGTCAATCTTACGCCTTGTGTGTGGCAAAGTGGACAAGCTGGAGAACTGGCTGACAGAGATGTCGTTTGGAATGACGGAGCTGGATCTCAAACTGCGGAACATCGCGCACAACATTGAAGGCACGGCAGCCAATGTCGACGAAGCGGCGTCGGTGAGTCGCTGGGCGGTGCCTCCAGAGGAAGACGAAGCAGAAACAAAGGCCAAACGGGCAGCCACGTCGGTGGTGAAGAAAGTTGGCGTCGCTCCGAACAAGAAGAAGCAGATGCGAATGACCGGTATGGTCGCCAACATCCTCGATCAGCTGACGAGTGTCGCCGATGCTCCCATGAGTGAGTCCGAAAGCGAACACAGCAGTAAACACAGGAAGACAACCACCAAGACCAGAAAAAAACACAAAGAGAGCACTGTGGAGCCAACAGCATCACCGGAAAGTGCTGGTCGCACGCTCGATAACAGCTCAGTGACGCCAAAGAGAAAAGCTGCGAAAGCAGCAGAGAAGACCAACGTTGTTGGAGAGTCGACGCCTCCAGATGCTGAAAGTCCACGTGAACAAGACAAGGCTATGTCGTCTGGTGAACCTCTCTCCATTGCTATAACTGATTCTCGCGATCTTAGGCATGCATACACAGCAGATGCGGTAGAAGACATCAAAGGCAGTGATGTTATCGAACCAGAGCGTGATACAGAAGAACGACTTCCATCCTCACGCAAAACTCCCACAGCAGAATCGACGGTTGCAGAGCATCCAATCGGCATACAAAAGACTAGCGACAATGGACCAAACCAAAGTAAAGCAGCGGAACCAGTGAACATTGACGTGCACCAAGAGGAGCATGGAGCTCATGGTCGGAATTCGTCTGACGATATACCGCCCTCTACCTCCATCCAACAACATTCCACAAACGTCGAAGCTGTCGAGAAGGAGCCCGCCGTCGAGGAGAACAAAAACCAAGTCGATGATCAAATGGCCGGCAACAATCCAGCCGAGAAGTTGCAAGGTCACTCTCAAATATCAACCCACGACATCCATGGAAGTGATTCCAACGAAGTACATCATCAAGCCGATGGCGTGCAACATTTGATAGCCTCTGTGCCAGAACGAATGGAGGATCCCTCGCCAGTTCTAATCGTTGATGTGCCTAAAGAGAATGACAGTGTTATCAATCCAGTGATTGAACCTCGTGACGATGTCTCGAAGCAGGAATCAGTGCCAATCACTGGAGCTTCCGTACAGGTGGCTATTGAATCTGCTATGAGCAGTGAAGTGAACCACAATGCTGATCCAACTGGCGAAGATTCGTCAGTGCCGATTGCGCCAACCATCGTGACGTGTGGTGATCGCATCGGAACCACAGATGAGGTTCAGACTCCACCCACACCTGGGATCGTTCAGTCGAGACAATCCTCCTCAAAAAAGCTGTCGAAGCGCGCCAGTCCGTCATCCCTTGATACCAGCTCAACCAGTCGCTCAGTAGCAAAACGAAGCAGTCGTAAAGCGTCCATTCGGCAGGCTGTTGCTCAGCGACAGAGCCTCATCCAAAACGAGTCAATCAAGCAGCCCGTGGATAGCGTGTGTTCAACTGGTAACGTGGCAGAATCTGCCAGAGTGTCAGAGGAAAAAGCTGTGACATCGCAACCAATTGCTCGAAGTGTTGAGACGAAGCAACCGGCCGAAAGCGTACACCAGGATGCTGGTAGCGGAGATGAAAATGAACATGGCGTCGATGATGACGAAGAAGATGCCAGTGGAAGCGACGATAGCGACAGCAGTCCTCTGAGTAGCGACAGCGATGAGTCCATCCTTGATCTTGGTGGTGGGAGCTCGACGTCTCTTGATGTAAGCGAGTCCCCATCAGCGATAGCCGCTGACAAGAAAATGAGTATCAAGATGACACGGACACTGACAGCGTTGAACAAGCTCAAGAAGGCAAACGTGTTGACTTCCGAGGAGATTGCAGAACTCAAGCAGCGAGCAACACAGAAATGGTTCAAATTACGCGATCACATCAAAGAAAAGCACAAAAAAGACGTCACGAACATCCTCCTCAAGCGGAAGAAGAACATCTTTACGGTTTCAAATCGCATCGAGCTTCTGGAAGAGAAATCAAGAGTGCGAAACCCGGGGCGGATACCGTGGAAGATGGTACTAACGCATAGTTCTTGTGTGTAGGAAGTGTACGCATCGATCAAGCAGTTAAATACGGAGCTACGCGGCAAAGTTGATTCGACCTCATTCGACGGGCTTCGGCGACACGTCAACGATGTTCAAGTAAGTTTGCAGATTCTCGATCAAAAAATCTCCCATGGAAAAATCCCTACGATGGACCACATCAAAGACCTAGCACGCGAACTCGAGAAGCTGCAAACGCTTATGGGGGATCAACTGGCTCTTGCACGCGAGCACTGCGACCGGAACCATTATGAGACCCTTAGAATGTTCGAGGAGCAATGGGAAAAAGTCGAAAGGCTCGAAAAGAGCATCCGTGACAAGATTGAAGTGCTTGGTTGTGACTTCGAGGAGAAATTGCTCAAGTTGCCGGATTACAAAGACGCTATCGAAGCCATTCGGAAAACGGTTCGAAAGAAAGCAGACCTTAAGACTCTCAAAGAGTACGTGGTGGGCGCATGCGCAGACCGGAGTGCTAATATCTTGTGCTCATAACCAGGCTCGGAGCGAAACTTCTTGGGCAGGAAGCAGACTCGGAAGAGTGTCTTGTGCGATGCCTCTCGTGCCATAAGGAAGTTGTCAACACGACACATGAGTCTCATTTCCATGCTGAAGACGTTGAAGCAATCGAACGATCACCGCACTTCAAGCGCGTGAACCCAGGCGTATCATCGCCTCTTGTCTATCGCTCGAACGTTCCGCTCAATGCGCAGCCAATCGGCATTCCTGAGTCAACACGTGATGGTTATATGTCTAGTGAGGCTGGCGATGTTGTTGGAGCCTCATCCGGCTCGACAAGCATCCCAGTCAAGCAACCGATTCCCTCTAGACGACCAACGCGTCACGAAGACCAAAAGCCCTCTCCTCTAAGGTGGTACTGGTCCGTTCCTGGTGTTGATCTCTGCATCTTATCTCGTTTTGCGATTGGTAGTTACATTACCATCACTGCCACTCGAGCTCAAGCTGCTAACGATTCAAGTCGTCCGATTAGTGCTCCCGCATCTGCTGCCAAAAAGAAAGCTCAAGGAAGAATTGCGTAGACAACTGTTCAGAGCGATAGCGTCATCCATTATACGAACCTTTGACATGAAGTAGCCGTCGGAACAGGACTGTTTTCTTTCTATCATGCTCACTCCTGAGGTTGATCACAGGCGAAAACGCGTGCTCGTCGACGAACTTGCCACCATTTTCAATATACTTGGGTGGTGGTTTTCCGTGGCGTCTTCTCATCTGGTCTTGGAGCTGAGCTCGTGTCACTTCATCTCTAGCGGGTGGTCTTGTCATTCTTATCAGTGTGCGCTCTTCGATGCGTAACTGCTCCACTGGATCGACATCATGGCTCACCAGTTTGGGATCTTCTCGTGAAGAGGGAAACGGAGAATGCAGCGACGGTAATATAGGAGCAACAGACAAAGCTGACGGTCGCGAAAATGTCGAGTGCTGAGTGGTCAATGGCAGGAAAGAGCCAAACGTTGCTTTTGCAGTGGTGCCAGGAGTTTTGCTAGCCATCGAAACAGGGACGGTAGCTGTTGGCGACTGGCTTCTGCTATGTGACGCTTGTCGATCATTGGGGCACGTCCCTGAACCAATGGAGTTTCTGTCGTGGCAAAGAAGAACTCTGGCGGCATCAACTTGAGTTGTCGGCCTTGTTAGGAACTGAGCACGACGAGAAAATGAAGCCATCGGTGCCGAGGGGGGAATATCACATCCTTGCTCAACTGGAGATGACAGCGTTTTTGCAAGAATACGGCCAGTTTGTACAGCGTTTTTCGTTCGCCACTTCATTTGCACTTGGACAGTATCTCGAATGACCTGAAGGCCACTCTTCCCCAACAGAAAAAAGACCAGTAGCTCATGAGGTCTCATTCCAGTCAACGACCGCGATGGAAACAGTTGAACGGACAGCGTTTTCACTGTCGGTGAATCTGCAATGACGTACTGAGTCATTGCTGGTTCGCATTGGGGGATTATATCCCCTACGTCTAGGCTTCGAGTAGACGCACGTCTGTTATCGACTGCATTCTCAACTTTTTCGGAAAAGAGGATCGAGCCAGGACCAAGTGTTGATACACGCGTGTTCGCGGCGAGCTTTGTAGGGGAATTGGATCTCGGTACTTGCTGCTTGCGCTTCTGTTGAAGGTGCACCTTGTCGTGGACAACACACGCTCCCTCTTGTATAACATGCAGGAAACCAGCTTGTTCCTTGCCTCCTGATACCACTATAATGATTTTGTGTCAGACCTTCACCACCACCATCTCATGACTTGGTTACCTTCTCTACGTCGAAAGGAGCGCTCGCGCGTGGCATGATACAGTGAGCACAGCTGATCAGAATCGAGTCGACAGATGCTACGGATCTGCGTTTTCAGAACTGAAAGTTTCTGCTCTAAGTGGTCTCTGTGAGGCCAATACGCAAGAAAGTCATCTTGTTGAATGACGAGGAGTTTCGTCCCAGGCTGAGCAACGATAGCGTTGATGTGTCGACGCGGCTTCTCTTCGAGAATTTCGAACTCCCCGAAAATCTCGCCTGGCTCTACCATGCGAATTGGGACTCGAACGGTTGTCGAGTCGTTTGGATATGTGAACAGGCTTGTAGACCCGACAGTCACGCTTGAACTGGGTGATCCGACACTGGTGTTTCCATAGTGCGTCTGATACATACAGACACTACCTTGGATGAGAAGAAAACAGACATCCACCACACAGTCGCTCTTATTGTAGAGTATGGTATCTTGCGTGAACGTGTGGAGGATTCCGGTGGAACAGAAGTGCTTGGTTATGCTGATTGGTGTGTCATGGAATATTGGTAACGTTGAGACAACGTCAAGTAGTAGATCGATGCGACGGTCACGTGCACTCGCAATTACGTTTAGCCACTGTGAACGCTGTGCGCGTTGCTGCATAACCTGATAAACTGCTGTTCGCCATCGCTCTTTCGGCGTGCTATAAGAACTGAGTTAGTCTCGAAGAATTCCGTCCAAGCCGCAGCATGGAATACAACCTGTCACGACGACAGAGGCCGAGAAGTCGTAACGTTGGATCATTTTTCGTGCGAATGGGCTGGGTCATCAGCAAACTTGGACCCTGAGTGATTGCAACGTAATCATCTCGTTTCAAGTAAATGAGCTGAACACTCCCTGTACTATCCGAGTTGGCGATAGCTGTACACGCCCTGATACGGCTGTGGATGCTGTGAAAGGCCTCATCACCAAAGGTTTCACCCTCGTAGACGTCGACAAGCGCGTTCCCATAGTCCGAGCTCAAAGATCCTCGTCTTCGGCTCTCCTTTGGAAGTTCAGTCGGAGCCTTGACAAACCTACATCACGAACGACAACACCTCGTCAGTCAACTTCAACTAGAGCACATTGATATCTAGACAGCAGTAAATACATGGTGATTTTTCCGAAGAGGACGAAATACACGCTCTTACTGAGATCTCCCTGCTTGTACACTGGTAAGAAGAGCTCCTGAGTCATCAATTCAGTACTTAAAGAGCGTAAAGCGACTTACCAATATTACCAGTCTGCAGTTGCATACTCCTGAGAGCAGTAGCTACCATTGCTCGCTGCTGGGTAGGCAATCGGTACCAAGGCCCATTGCCTCCAAAATTTTGAAGGAACTACCAAGTGAGTTGAACGACGCTGACATATCCGATTCGTTGCCGCTGCGCTCCTCCAAAGTTCTAAAAAGCATTGTCCGCTCCTCCTTAGTTAACAAGCACTCTGTCTTCGTCCGCTTGAGTACTCCCACCAAACTCCTAGACATTGTCACAACGTTTTCGGTGTATAAACTGTCTGGACCACCATTGCTGTTTCTTCTCAAAGCTCCATGATTAGGGATTCCTTTCTCTCGTGAGTGCGTACTCGCCAACGTGAACGAGTTGGTGAAGCCGAATGTATCACCCGGGTGATACTCAATAGTCCGACTGTAGTCACTCAAAAAGATAGCGTCATTTGCTAGTCTATCAAAAACGGCTGGCGAAGAATCCGACAGTGTCAGTGGGCCATTAATGCTCTGTTCAACTTGGGACTGGATTGAAGTTCGTCTTGGAAGCTTGGACTTCTTCTCGTCAAGCCCTTGATGAAAAGAGCCACGGCGATTCCTCGCCTTTGTCCCGTAGCTAAACGCACGAATTGATCCATGAACCACAAAATATAGCACACTAGTCTGAGGCTCCCCCACTTTGTAGATCACTTGCCTAGCTTCGGCCGTGACTATCTTCATGTCTTCAACCATTTTTAATCCAATAGAGCGAGGAATCCCAGCAAATGACCGACTCTGATAGAGGAGCTCCGCCACGTGGGTTCCTTGCAACGTTGACGTACGCGACTCAGTACAGAGTTTCCCCTCTCTATGCCCGTATTGCATTCGTTTTAGTACACGAACGGGATTGTAGACAAGTTGGCTGTCAATGGGCGCGAGAACTAATAAAACGACCTTGGACGGAAAACAAAGCAAGTTGACCGACACATCACCGGCAATGATCTCCTCGCCGACAGCTGGTCCTGGTGCAAAGGCTGCGTAGGAATAAGGGCTCCGTGGCTGCGTCGTTATGATCTGCATGTGACCGAACGACGCACCTGAAGGCAGAATACTAACCGGATCGACTGATCCGGACTCTTCGACTGGGACAGAAGGCATATTGTGCTGAAGTAAGGACGATCTGCGTGGACTCGGTTTGACATTTTGTGTGTCAAAGCGGTGCGTGTTGGCACGGATTAGTCGCGACTGGTGTCGCCTTAATTCAGCACGTTTCGGCACCACTGGCGCGCCATCTTCGCCTTCGATTGAGCACTGACCTACCGCATGACCCCTGAAAACACCCACATACCCATTCAGAACAATTTTCATGAACTCAATGGGCTCATCCTCCTTGATGATGAAGTCGTCAGACTCTTCGTTGGCGGTGTGAGACTCCAGTTGGGCGTGTACAATCAGTGTGTCGAGAAGCATCGACGGGATTTGTTTGAAGAATAGCCGTGCATTCGAGTGTTGTGTCAAAAACGTTTTCACATAATGTACCTGCTCATCGGTTCGATCATGAGGCGTGGTTGAGGAAAGAATGGAACACACAGTCTCAATATTGAAGTCTGCTGTCTCGTAGTAGTGCTGAAACACCGAGAATACTTCACTGCGTGAAAGCCGCACTATTGTTGCCGTCGACTGGCCGCTAGCTGGATGAAAGATCGTTACCCCTTGGGAACCAGCATCGTTTGTTACAGTCAACTCCCCAAAGGAATCGCCGCCATGAGATAGCAGAGATGACTTGAACTCTCGTCAACCGACGCAGATGTAGTTGGGCCCATTTCGCAGCCGGAACAGAATCCATCGGGGTATTCTTCACTTGATCGCTTTGGTAACGTAGATTCTACCTTCTCCTTCATTTCTCCCAATTGTCGCTCTTCATGGATGGTTCGTACATGCAGACATAGTTTTCCTTCGAGAATCATAATCATACTTGGATTATCATCATCTGGCAGACATACCACCTCGTCGATTTTGACAGTGACGAGCTGAAGTTTGTGCGCAATCTCTACACAGAATTGATATGGTAGTGCTCGAAAACAAGCAAAGCGGTGGAGAAATCGTAGCAACACGCGCATTTGCTGAGGAGAAAAATCTGTCATGGTTGGCATCAGATGTTCTTTGTTCTTGTGCATCCTAAGATCTTGGGTGGAGGGTTTACTGGGCGTGAGAATATCACGAACCGCGATTAGAAGCTCCGACTCATTCTCAACATTGTACCGGACTGCCCGTTTATAATCTGCTTGTGTGACATATGCCAGGACTACAATACTTCTATCAGACGAATAGTTGCGGGTAGCGTTCGCTAATACAGACCTGTCTTGACTTGAGAGATGACAGAATACTCACGATAAAGATGCCCTAAAATGGCGTCCTGACAATAAGCAGTGTTCAGTCTCAAGGGAATTGCAATCAAGAAGCTCATGACGGACATCACCACATGCGTCTCCAATTGTGCATGTGTCAGTACAGTCGCCGAACCTAACCGTATCGTGCGTGGTACCAGGATGGTTCGCTATATACCACGTATTGTAGTCCTCTCCTTCACGAGCACGTTGGGTGTAGTGGACGTTTTTATATACGAGCAGTGATCCGCGAATGACGATGTATCGGCCGCAAGTCGGGTGGATCTCGTCGCCTTGACGATGGAGAACCTCGCCCTCATGGCACGTTCGGAAGCGGATCCTTTGAGCAAGCGCTACACGTCCAGACGGGTATAAGTCACGGCTGGATATTCATCGCTAGCCATGGAAGGAAACGCACCATCAATTGACGCACTAGAAAAGCCCTGAAAGAACTTGGCATGACGAATGAACTCGCCCTACAACAAAACACCATCAACAACCGTCTTCAGCTGTATACAAGACCAGTCAGTCCACCCGTACCAATAACTTGATATCGATGTCCGTCCTGTGCTGTATGCTGGTACAAAAGCCATTGCTCTCAGTCGTCCACGTCACATCATGCCACCAACACTCTCATCTCACGGCAGTCGTATTAAATGCTCGAACATCTCCAGTTTGTGGAGTACTGATGGGGATATATGTGGCGCAGACGACACAGCAGAGTTGATCTTTGGTATAAGGAGAGCTGCTGCAGCCAAGGTAGCGGCTACTGCGGACTGCTTGGAGTAGAAGAGACTAGTCGCGACCGCCTTTATTGCCGAGCGATGCTGTCTCACGCCGACACCATGCGTCACGCGGCGACGATAGAGGACAAACACGCGGGTGGCCGCCCGGATCTTGCGCCAGCGTATCTGCGTGCGAAGCAGGCGTGAGGCATTGGCAATAGCATGATCCAAGCCCTCGTCCATGGAGGAGACTGCGTCACCCATTTCCCCAGTTCCCTCCATCATATTCATAGAGTGAAGGGGGAGGAAACTTCAACATTCGTCTAAGTACGCATCCATTTAAGTACGATATTGCGGATGCAACTTAGAAGGTCTGGCGAGGAGTGTTTGTCATGCCTGTCGTCAACAGGGGATATGGGTTCGGCGGCACCACATCCATCGGATGTTGATGGAAGCGCAGCGCTTCACGCCTTGGGACCCTTTGCAACCGGGGTTTTCTTTACGATGCCAGCGCCCCAATTGCTTTGTTGATGCTGTCGGATCTCTCTCGGCACAGTGTCAGCCAATGCCAAGTGGATACCGCACGCATCAAGCGCGCCGGGGGAATCTCCTGTTGGACTTGTATTTCTTGCGTACACAATGCGTGTGCGGTGCCGTTTCACCGGCTGTTACCGCTTCAAGGTTTTGAGGTTTATTGTCGGCTCGCGGTAGCTTGGCTGGTGGTGCCGCCAACTGAGTCAGTCGGCACCACCACAGTCTTCCTCTCACCTTCCCGTCCCCACGTCACCATGTGCGGCATCATCGCGGTTCTTCTCGCCAACAAGCACGAGCACTGCAACCAGTCGCTCTACGATGGCCTCACGGTGCTCCAGCACCGCGGTCAAGGTACAAACTGCACCGGACGTATGAGACCAGGGCGATTGACTGACACCACGCGCGTGTGCAGACGCTGCCGGCATCATGACGTGCGAGAACAAGCGTCTCTTTTTGCGCAAGGACAACGGTCTTGTGCGCGATGTGTTCAAGCAGAACCACATGGTGAACCTGCGCGGCCCCATGGGTATTGGTCACGTCCGTTACCCGACCGCCGGCTCCTCCACGAGCTCGGAGGCGCAGCCATTCTACACTAACTCGCCGTACGGTGTCGCACTTGCCCACAACGGCAACCTTACCAACTCGCACGAGCTCATCGATCAGCTGTCCAACACCAACTTCCGCCATGTTAACACCGACTCGGTAGGTCAGACGCGATCTTCTTCTCGGGTGTGAACACGTTGTTCTGACTGGTATCTGTGCCTTTCATCAGGACTCTGAACTTTTGCTCAACATTCTTGCCGACGAGCTTCTCAAGCGCGTGCACCACACGCTGGATGAAGACAGCATCTTTGAGGCTGTCACTGGCCTCATGAAGCGCTGCCGTGGTGGCTACACGGCTGTCACGCTCATCAACGGGTTCGGTATTCTCGCGTTCCGTGACCCGAACGGTATCCGTCCGCTCGTGTATGGCACGCGCATGAGCCAATACGGCACGGACTACGCGGTTGCTTCGGAAAGCGTTGCGATCGACACGCTGGAGTTCAAGCTTCAGCGCGACCTTGCCCCTGGTGAGGCCATCATCATCAAGCAGGGTGGCACGTTTTCGTCGAAGGTGTGCGTGGAGAACGCTAAGCTTACCCCGTGTATCTTTGAGCACGTCTACTTTGCGCGGCCAGACTCGTTCATCGATGGCGTGTCGGTTTACCAGGCACGACGTAACATGGGTCACAAGCTTGCTGAGAAGATCATCCGTGAGCGCCCGGACCACGGCATCGATGTCGTCATCCCAATTCCAGACACTTCTCGTACGTCGGCGCTGGAAGCCTCCCGAAGACTCAACATTCCATACCGTGAGGGCTTCGTCAAGAACCGCTACATCGCGCGTACGTTCATTATGCCTGGCCAGGTGGCGCGCAAGAAGACCGTGCGCATGAAACTGAACGCTATTCGCTCTGAGTTCCAGGACAAGGTTGTCCTCCTCGTTGACGACTCCATTGTCCGTGGTACGACGTCGCGTCAGATCGTTCAGATCGCGCGTGAGAATGGTGCCAAGGCTGTGTACTTCGCGTCTGCGGCACCTGCGATCCGTCACCCAAACGTGTACGGTATTGACATGCCAACGCGTGAGGAACTCATCGCCCATATGAAGACGGAGGAGCAGGTTGCGGCGGAGATTGGTTGCGAATGGGTGATTTTCCAAGACCTCAAGGATCTGGAGGACAGTGTGAAGCAGGAGAACTCAGCCCTTGAGAAGTTCGATTCGTCAGTCTTCGACGGCATTTACGTCACGGGAGACGTCGACGATGCCTACTTCCAGCGTTTGCACGCTGAGCGGTGCGACGCGCGCATGCAGGCCAAGAACCTCGGTATGGCATCATTCGGTCGTACCCTGTCGAGTCCTATGTCCGATGAGGTAATTGACATGTACAACGCCCCACAGTAAGCAATCGTGGCTTTTGGCGACAACACGTTCATGGCCGTCGACTGCGTCGTTGGCTTCGTACCGACTCTAGATTCACGCTCATATGTAAACTCAAAACATTCTAAGCATCGTAGCACATATTTCACGGCCAACTCGATTGATTATTAGGTGGCGCGGCGAAGAAGCTGCAAGGATCATGTAGTACTAGGGTAATTGCCTCTTACTGGAAGGTGAGATTGTACTGAGTGAAGTACGACTGCAACTTCTCAATGACGGCAGGAGCGCATCCCTGGCTCACAATCTGAGGGTACTGGTCATGCATATGAGTTCTTAGATGCAGAACTAGATCACCTCCAAGAAACCACGTCAAACTTACCACTCCTGGTCTTGAAGCAGAAAGCTTGGCCAGAGATGTGACGAAGTAGTTCTTAGCGACAGGGTACTCGTTCAGCATATCCGTCGGCACAATCGATGCGAAGTGAAGCTTCGAGAAACCGGCCTCGTAACCAGTAGTCTCCAAGTCCTGGAGCACATCGTCCACATCCTTCACCAAGGAAGAAGAATCCTCCACGTCTTCAAGGACATTGACAGCGGCCTCGAGGACACTCTTCCACACAATGGGCTGTGACAGGCACATTTCCGACTCACACAAAACACGTGTCAAGCCGATCACAGTCGCCTTCTTTTCGTTGCGGCCGCGAACCTTCGTAACATTTGGGAGCCAAACGCTTTCCGTGAACATTTTTGACATGCTGCAACAGACACTACCTTAGTCGTTGTAACACAAAACTGCCATGCACGGATAACATACCTCGCCTGAAGAGTCTCGAGTGCACCAATGAAAACATCCGGTCCATGCTTTCCGATCAGCACGGACACTGTGTAAATCAAATCCACAACGTATGTGGCTGGTGAGCGACCTGTCATTCGGGACTGGAGGCGAATCATCAAAATCTTCACGATTTCGTTCAAAAAGTTCTGGTATGAGGCTGGAGGCATGAAAGCAATGAATCCTCGGAGCAGGGAGAACGCATTTGCTTCCGTCGTTCGCGAAGAGATCAACTTCTGGAAAACACCCAGAATACCCGGCACTGAAGTGCTGACATCCTGGGGAGCCTTGCGCATGTACGCCTACATTGTACGAGATGTCAGTGCAAAAATGCTAAGAAATGCAACATTGTCCAGACTCACCTCAAGCAACTTCACAATGGCAGGCGCATTGCTGACACGCTCCCACACTGCAGGATTGAGAAGGACAGGGAACATGCTCATGTACGGTGCAGATACACCACTTGGTCGTAGCTCAAGCATCTGAGCCAAAACTTGGTAGACGTAAGGCGAGAGAGCTTCGACATCATTGGCCAAAACGGTCTGGAATGGAGGGAACAAGAGGTTCTCAAAATTCTCGGTTGCACTAGGCGTTGCCGAGCACACATTCAAAATCAGCGCCGAAAGAGCTTCAAACAGGTAGTGGCTGAAGGTGGGGTTACTGGGGTTGGCACAGATACGCTTCAAAATACGCGTGAGTCGGTCAACCACGACGTTGGCGAGAGGAAGAATATCCTGTTTGGAGACGTTGACAAGACGCATTACCAGTCGCATGAGGTAGTCGTTTTCTGGGTAGTTTGGAGTTTCCAAGATGTTGAAGAGGTGGTCGAGAAGCTTACTAAGGTATGGCGCCAAGCGCGAGCTTGAGAAGCGAAGAACACCGTCATCCTTGACCGTGAGGAGGCGCTCGAGACAAGCAGCGGCGTATGTGTGCACAACGAACTGTGAAGGCTCAAGGCAGTTCAGCAGAAGTGGGAAAAGCTGCTCCATTGCATCCACGGGAAGCTGGTTGCGGAAAGTAGACACAAACTTGATCGCATCTGCCTTCAGCATTGAATTCGCCTGCCCGTTGGAGAGTTCCGGGATCACTTCAGCCATGAAGAAATCCATGAGAGGCACTCGTGGGTTGACTTCTGACACACCGCGTAGACGCGATTGCTTCAAGGCCGAAATAGCAATCACAAGGTTGATCTGATCAAGTCGTACACGTCAGCAAATTGAATGGATGCAGCCTCGAACATGTTGAACCTACCGTGACATCCTTCAGCATCCAGTTAGCAGCTGGGTTGGAGCGGTATTGCTGGAGCTGACTCTGAATGGCATTCATCGAGATCTGCGTCACTTCGTCGCTGAAAGTGTTAAGGAGACCGCGGACGAGGTCGCGTGCAGCACTGCGGCGACTGTCACCATCTGAACCTTCGACATCATGACGGATGTAGTCCATCGGGTTGTCTTCAAAAAGCTCTTCGTCTGACGAACGAAGCTGCAGGTTCTTGACAACAATACCGCAAATTTGCGTCAAAACGTCCTGCGAGCTGAAAACCTCACGGTGCATGGCCTTCGACGATACGGAGGTCAGGAACTTCATGCATCTCGCGGCGAGTTCGTCCTGTTTAGACTGGAGCGTGACACGGTTCGCAAGGAGATTCCAGAAAACCTGGACAAGCATATCGTTAGGTTGTGATCTGATCGGGACTCGACGAACCACCGCAAACTTACACTTGTGAACTCAGTGAGGTAGGGCTTGAACTCTTCATCGTACTTGTCAGCGTACAGGTTCACGTTCTCAGCAATCGCGACGAGGAGAGAATCAATCGGATCTGGTTCATCATCGTTGTCTTCGTCAACAAGGGCAGGATTGTTGTAGCTGAAGTAGCTAAGGAATTCCGTCATCCATTCCTGGATGTGGTCTTCGAAGTAGGCTGGGAGGTCCTGCCAGTTGAGGGAAAAGAAGATACGGCTCATGATACGCAGCGCCGCCATCATGAGGACCTGATGTTCTTTCGGAACGCCAGGCGATCGAAGGGCAACTCCTGTCTGCTTGAAGAGGGCAAGAAGCGGCTCCTGTTGAACACAACAACGTACTAGTGAGCCTTACATGGTAGACAATGCAACGCATCTATGCTACTGATCGTACCTGGAACGCCTCGAGACACTTCTTAAGCTCCGAGAAGAGACTATCCGAACGGAACACGTGGCGGAAGCGCTTGAACAGCGTGTTAGCTGTGAGCAGCACGCCGTTACGAACCTTCCAGTCCTGTTCTGTGTGAAGCTTGTTCACGAGTTGCGGCAGCAGCGACTCCCAGTTGTCCGGGAAGTCGTACTCGCCAATGGTGACAAGCGATTCGATGAGCTGCTTCTGGATGGCGTCCGGCATGCGGCACATGAGCTCGACAATGTGCTGCTTGACGACCTCGCGGTCGCTCTGCGCCACACTCTTCTCCTTCTCCGGGTCCCAGTTGCGCTTGATGTAGTTCTTGAAAAGCAGCGCCGCCGCCAGTCGCACCTCGCGCGCCTCCGAGCCATTCTCCAAGAGCTGCAGCACGACCAGTACGAAGCCTTGCTGCGCCGACACCGACTCCAGGAACTTCTCCGCGGCCTTGCGCGTCTCTGCGTCGGGCGACAGCGTCTGCTGTAGCGAGTTACGCAGCATGTTGGGGTCCACAGGCGCCGCCATGTTGCTCCGAGTTCCTGGGTTGGTTGCCCTTGGCGATCCGATGCGGCGTCACTCAAGTGGGAAATGCCACAATGCCACAATGTGGGCCCAAGACACTGCCGTGCAATTCATGATTTCCAGAACACACGGGGTGGAATCGTCTTCAATTCAACATGCAATTCAACAACAACTCAATTCCGAATTGGAAGAAAGTTGAAGGAGTTGCTGTGTCGTGACGGACGAGGATACACCCACGAGTGACGGTGCCCCGAACCCATTATGGTGGGCGATGGGGATGGCGGCGAGGAGAACGAAGGACGCGTTACGAAAGAGCGCAGTATCATACTTCCTGAGAACGGAGACCAGGCACTGCTGGACGACGTCAGTGCGCTACGGAGTCTCTACGCGAACAACCATCTGAGCGACGTCGTGTTCGTTTTTCCTGGAGGTGGCGGCGTCAGTAATGACACCTCAACGGGCCGAGATGCTCCACACATAGCTGCGTCAGACCAGCGCATGCTGCCAGCACATCGACTGGTGCTCGCGCTACGAAGTGGTGCGTTTGAATCTGCCTTGGTTCGAGCGAAAAGCAGCCAAGTCCCTGGTCAAGTGCGGTTTCCGATCAAGATCATCGTGGAGGACACACCGTTCTCGGTATTTGCCTCTCTACTGCGCTTTCTGTACACAAATGAGGTTGAAGTAGACGCTGTGAATATGGCGAGTGTTTGCAACAAGAAAGAAGAGCATGAAGAATTCTGGAAGGGGTTGATGCGAGCGGCATTTATCTACTTGGTCCCATCGTTGTTGGATATCTGTGTAAACGAGCTCACACGAGTGATGGAGTACAGCGCAAACGAGAGTGTTGACCGCGGAGGATCTGAACTACGACGGTTGTGTCGAGCCATGGATGTTCTCGTGTTCAGCGATGCGGTCCTCGCTGCTCGTCCAAGTGTAACACATCGTCGGACGAGCACGCGTTCTCATGCTTCCAGCAGCATTCTCGATCAGCCAATCGAAACGAATAGTCACTCACAGACTGAGGATGATCCAGCACGCGGCCTTGGTAGATGTCTTGCTGGTCTCCAGCGTCTACAAAGCTTGTGCATGTCCAAACTTGAAGCTGCGTCGGAGCCGCTTTTCGAGGCTCTAGTCAAATCCGACTCGGGAAATAGCTGTTCCACAGAGCGTCTTTCCGAAATCCTGAGGCGAAGATCCACTGCTCCTTTGGTTGTGGCGGTGCGATATGAGTTAGGTCGCGTTGTCAACGAACTGCTCCGTCTTGGTGAACCGCTCGATCGGACAAATGACGAAGAGAAGGATATGCCCTTGGTGGCTGCCTTGAAGACTGGCAACGACGTGATCATCAGGCGGCTGCTCGTTGACGCTAACGCTCCGTACTTCCTACTCACAGATAAGGTTCCGCGCATCTTCCTTGCATGCATGAGTGGTAATTTGCTTCATTGTCAAATTTTAATTGACCACGATGCTCAAGACGTCAACCTCATCTCTCCGCTGGAAGATGGTGACAAGGAGATCCTCGCAGATTACGGGAAAGGGCAAACTCCACTTCATATCGCCAGTAAGCAAGGCCACGCCAGCATCGTGGAGCTCCTTCTAAAAAACAACGCGGCGTCAAATCTACCGGACGGTGAAGGAAACACACCTCTTCATCGAGCGGCAAACGTGGAGACAGCAGCAGCGTTATTGAGCACTGAGTTCCGAACGAATGCAAATATTCCGAACAGACGAGGACAAACTGCCTTGCACGTTGCTGCATCTCGAGGTAACGTAGGAGTGGTCGATTTGCTTATCCATCACGGTGCAGAACAAGACATTCTCGATGATCAAGGTCAAAATGCGTTCCATGTTGCGGCTGCAAACGGGCACACAGCCGTTGCTCTCATCCTGCTGCATGACAATGAGGATCACAATCAGCCTATGGCTCTCACGAATGAACGAAAGATGGATGAAGCAAGTGCCTCAGTGGACTCAAATCATGATTCTGACAACAGAGACAACGTGGCAGTTGAAGACTTGTCTTCATCAAAATTTGACATCAATCGTGAAGATTTGAAGGGCAATACGGCACTACATCTTGCTGCGATGTCTCCTTCGGAACGATGTCAGAAAATGTTGCAGCTCCTACTTGAGAACGGGGCGGACCCAAACAAGTCCAATTGGTTTGGCTACACGCCACTCCATCTCTTTTGCTCCCACCACAGTGGGCCTGCTTCAATTGTCGACGTCTTCGTAAGTGACCGTGCATGCCATGCAGTTTGGATAGTATCGACTAAACCAGCGATGTGAGATCTAGATTGAGCACGGCGCGAACATCCACACGCAGAGTTTGGATGGCAGCACGCCCCTGCATCTCGCTGTAGGTCGGGCAAGCGAGGAAGTGGCAGTAGCACTGGTAATGGCTGGGGCCAAAGTGCATTTGCAAGACGCTGCAGGTCGCACAGTCGTTGATGTCGCCGAAACCTCCAATCAAGGTGTGTTGTTGGTGCCCGTGCTACGGAACCTCTCGCAAATTCCTGAGTGGGTTCCCGACGACCAAGTGCAGGATTGTTCGTCGTGTCACGCTGTCTTCCGCGTCGCTATGCGCAAGCACCATTGTCGCCACTGTGGTCGCATCATTTGCTACAACTGCTCTAGCAACAAGATCGCCATTCCCAAGTTCCAGTTGCTCAAGCCGGCGCGTGTGTGCGACACCTGCTACGACGTCCTGTCCTTCCGGCGGCTTATGTAGGAGCTCCATACACACGTGTCATGCGACAGTCAGACCGCTCTCCTCTGGGCCACCACATGCCGTGCGTCGCAGGAGCCCTTGGGGTCCGACCGCATCGTCCTCCATGTGCCTCCTCAAGATCCTGACCATCGGCTTCTTGGCGCTCTAATCTTAGTAACACCCTATTTTAGCCAATCATCTCCCCCAACCATCCCTCCTGCCGTTGGGAAATCTCGCACTGCATCTGGTCCCGATCGTCATTGTGTAAGATCGGGGACACTCTCCTCGCGTCTCCATTGGTGTAAAAGACTCATAATCATATCTAATTGGCCAAAATACAAGCGGTCCTGGCGAATGACGAGGCCGCTCTGACGCGGAACCGTGTCTCCAGCCGCCGTGATTTC